>JARQOC010000002.1:479349449-479371971 GCA_033576535.1 Allobates femoralis | reverse complement strand
ACACAGAGCAGACAGGACTCTTATCTGTGCGAGTTTCACAGCGATTACTTGCACAGTAAACGAGTCCAATGCAAATCAATGGCAAAACTAAGATTGCTTCAGGCTGAAGCTTCCGAGACACATCTGTGATTTGTAAATCGCACACTACTCGCTATTACTCGCTTCCCCATTCATTAACATTGGACTCGCTAGACTCGCAACGAGTAGCGAGTCCTGGGCTCGGACTCGCTAGAGTCAAGCGATTCCGAGTAATTTAGGATTCGCCCATCACTAAAACAGAATAAACAGCTTGTACAGCAATAAAGGCATGCCCAATAAAGGGATGGTTGGAAATTTTTGTAAAATTTACCGTATTTTTGGGACTATAAGACACACTTTTTTCCCCACAACATTTGAGGGAAAGTGGGGGTGCATCTTATAGTCCGAATTTACTGCTGTGCTGTGCTATGGTGGGGGGATTGGCTTTGGAATGCTGACTGGTGGCTGGGACAGGCTGCAGCTGGGACCCATGATCATGTGGACCCGTGCATTAGTCTAATGTAATATTCACTGCACTGCGCTGAGTATTACATTATTTTAAATAACCGGGACTGGGATCACGGGCTGCAGCTGCAGCAGCGGGTGATCGTGTATCCACATATTCACTGCTCTCCATGCATCATTCACATGGGGAACAGTGAATATCTCAGAGGTTCATCGTCAACCTCTCCATCGCTCCCTCCACAGCACCACAAGCAATGTCCTCCTGTCTGTTGTCGAACGCTTAAATGTGTGTAGAGCAGGTGCAGGACAGTGATGTTATCACTGTGCATCTGCACTACACACTGATCAGCTTTCAATATCAGACAGAAGGACAGCATCAGGCAGGCAGTGCTGCAGGGGGAGTGATGGAGAGGGTGAGTATGATCGCTTATTTTTTTTAAGTGATGGGGGCCCATGTACCAGGATGGGAAGTTCATATTCTACCAGCATTGGGGATCATATGTACCAGCATGGGAGGATTATATGTACCAGGATTTGGGGGTTCATATACTACTAGGATGGAAGATCATATGCACCAGCATGGGGGAATCATATATACCAGGATGGGGTAGGGGGTCAAATAACACCAGCATGGGGGGATAGTATATTCCCAGTATGTGGGGGGTCATATACTACCAGGATGGTGGGATCATATGTAACAGCATGGGGGGCTCATATGTTCCAGCATGATCATATCCACCAGCAGCAGGGGATCATTTATAACAGGTTAGGGGGAATCATATGTACCAGCAGCGGGAGAGTCATATATACCAGCATAGGGGTTCATATGTACCAGCATGGGGGGATTAATATGTATCATATGTCAGGATGAGTGGATCACATATACCAGAATGGAGGACATACAATGTGTGCCGAATTATTAGGCAAATTAGTATTTTGACCACATGATACTTTTTATACATGTTGTCCTACTTCAAGCTGTATAGGCTTGAGAGACAACTACGAATTAAGTAAATCAGGTGATGTGCATCTCTGTAATGAGGAGGGGTGTGGTGTAATGATATCAACACCCTATATAAGGTGTGCTTAATTATTAGGCAACTTCCTTTCCTTTGGCAAAATGGGTCAGAAGAGAGATTTGACGGATTCTGAAAAGTCCAAAATTGTGAGAGGATCCAAGAAAAATGATGGGAGTGATGGTGTGCCATGGTCCGCGCTGCTCTGGGTTCAGAATAACTCACCAAAGAGCCAATCAGCTTTTCATCCTCTTTATTCCTCCTACGCGTTTCCTCAGGAAGGCGCCGGGTGTGGCGCTGAAACGCGTAGGAGGAATAAAGAGGATGAAAAGCTGATTGGCTCTTTGGTGAGTTATTCTGAACCCAGAGCAGCGCGGACCGTGGCACACCATCACTCCCATCATTTTTCTTGGATCATACCACTATCAGTGGTAGGTGGAGGTCCTGCAGCAGCTTGGAACATTGATTCCAAAACGCCTTCAAACCAGTTGTGGGGATCACAACTGGACCAGGTGAGCGGCTCCATAGCACCACCACACTACACTAGTGTCACTAGTGATAGGGCACTATTGCGCCTCTTGTCCCCCTCCCTTTTATATTTTGCAAAATTGTGAGATGTCTTGCAGAGGGATGCAGCAGTCTTGAAATTGCCAAACGTTTGAAGCGTGATCACCGAACAATCAAGCGTTTCATGACAAATAGCCAACAGGATCGGAAGAAGCATGTTGGGCAAAAAAGGCACAAAATAACTACCCATGAATTGAGGCAAATCAAGCGTGAAGCTGCCAAGATGTTATTTGCCACAAGTTTTGCCATATTTCAGAACTGCAACGTTATTGGAGAATCAAAAAGCACAAGGTGTGCCATACTCAGGGACATGGCCAAGGAAAGGAAGGCTGAAAACCGACCACCTTTGAACAAGAAACATAAGATAAAACGTCAAAACTGGGTCAAGAAATATCTTAAGACTAATTTTTCAAAAGATTTATGGGCTGATGAAATGAGAGTTACTCTTGATGGGCCACATGGATGGGCCAGAGGCTGGATCAGTAAAGGACAGAGAGATCCACTCCAATTCAGACGCAAGCAAGGTACAGGTGGGTACTGGTATGGGCTGGTATCATCAAAGATGAACTTGTGGGACCTTTTCGGGTTGAGGATGGAGTGAAGCTCAACTCCCAGACCTACTGCCAGTTTCTGGAAGACAACTTCGTCAACCAGTGGAACAGGAAGAAGTCGGTATCGTTGAAGAAAAAAATGATTTTCATGCAGTACAATGCTCCATCACATCCATCCAACTACTCCACAGCGTGGCTGGACAGTAAAGGTCTAAAAGAAGAAAAAATAATGACATGGCCCCCTTGTTCACCTGATTTGAACCCCATAGAGAACCTGTAGTCCCTCATAAAATGTGAGATCTACAGGGAGGGAAAACAGTACAACTCTCGGAACACTGTCTGGAAGGCTGTGGTGGCTGCTGCATGCAATGTTGATCGTAAACAGATCAAGCAACTGACAGAATCTATGGATGGAAGGCTGTTGAGTGTCATCATAAAGAAAGGTGGCTATATTGGTCACTAATTTTTTGGGGTTTTGTTTTTGCATGTCAGAAATGTTTATTTCTAAATTTTGTGCAGTTTTATTGGTTTACCTGGTGAAAATAAACAAGTGAGATGGGAATATATTTGCTTTTTATTAAGTTGCCTAATAATTCTGCACAGTAATAGTTACCTGCACAGATATCCTCCTAAAATAGCCAAATCTAAAAAAATCCCACTCCAACTTCCAAAAACATTAAAGGGAACCAACCACCCCCAATGACCCCCCCGGACTATTAATATGGCTCCCTACACCCAGCACATACATGTGCTGCAATGTTTTTTGCTAAAAAAACTGCTTTTTAAAAGTAAAGATAATGCTTTATAAAGTTTCTACCGAAGGGACGGGTGGGCGTTACTTACATGGGGCTAAAGCCGGGTTGCAGCTGCCACTCATCATCCTGTGTCCCCTCGCAGCAGTAACGGCCAGCCCTTTGTTCAGCGTCACAGCCTGGTGCACGGGCTCGCATGCCCGTGCACACGTCATCAGCTACAGCCGGGTAGCGAGCGCGCGCTCTGACTTCCACAGCCAAGCGCAGGAAGTCAGAGCGCGCGCTCACTACCCGGCTGTAGCTGATGACGTGTGCACGGGCATGCGAGCCCGTGCACCAGGCTGTGATGCTGAACAAAGGGCTGGCCGTTACTGCTGCGAGGGGACACAGGATGATGAGTGGCAGCTGCAACCCGGCTTTAGCCACAGCTAAGTAACGTCCACCCGTCCCTTCGTTAAATACTTTATAAAGCATTATCTTCACTTTTAAAAAGCAGTTTTTTTAGCAAAAAACATTGCAGCACATGTATGTGCTGGGTGTAGGGAGCCATATTAATAGTCCGGGGGGGTCATTGGGGGTGGTTGGTTCCCTTTAAGCTTTGATATTTGAGTCTTTTGGGTTGCTTGAGAACATAGTTGTTGATCAATAATAAAAATAATCCTCTACAATACAACTTGCGTAATAATTCTGCACACAATGTACATACCTGTAATGGATCCAGGATGGGTGCATTAGTACCTCATAAGTGTCACGAGCAGATCAGCCCTGTAACATTGCATCATGACCTCATTTTTTGCTTAAATTTCTCCCACTATTTTTCTCCTCTAAAACCTGTAGGGCTGTAAGTCCAAAAATATGATATACTACCATAGATGGTGGCCCGATTCTATCGCACCGGGTATTCTAGAATATGTATGTAGTTGACATACTGTGACTGACAGAACTTGTTCAGTCAATGTGAGTGAACTACATATCTACTATATAATTGTCTAAGGGTTTTTTGAGTCTGTCTGTCGCCGAAATCGCGCGCCACACAGAGGCAGCTCATTGGCCGCCGCCGAATACACTATACTCAGTGTATTTGAAATATGGCGCCATGGCGCGCGCCGCTATTCTGATTGGTCGGCGCTGAATGCTGGCGGCCCATCAGCATAGCGGCGCTAACCACGGCGCCATGTGTAAGATCCACCCATGACTTCAGATTTTACACATGGTGCCGTGGCAAGCGCCGCTATGCTAATTGGCCGCCCGCGTTCAGCTCTGACCAATCAGGATAGCGGCGCGCGCCATGGCGCCATATTTCAAATACACTGAGTATAGTGTATTTGAAATTTGATGCCATGGCGCGCGCCGCTATTCTGATTGGTCGGCGGTGAATGCGGCGACCAATCAGAATAGCGGCACGCGCCATGGTGCCATATTTGAAATACACTATACTCAGTGTATTTGAAATATGGCGCCATGGCGCGCGCCCCTATTCTGATTGGTCGGCGCTGAACACGTCATCTCCCGGCTGGCTCGCCGCAGACCTCCGTGCCGCAGGTAGCCGCAGCTGAGCTCCGGTTAGCGGCTCGCCAGCTGGGAAACGACTGGCTAATGGCGGTTGTCTCCCGGCTGGATCGCGCGCACTGGGTCCACCATTTGCGGGACCGTGAATACCTGCGGATGCGGCGCTCACACGCCGCTTCCGCCGGGCTGCGAATTGGCACGAAATTCGAATGTTCAGCACGCGCTATTCGCATACTCTCAGCTCTTTGGCCAATGAGCTGCCTCTGTGTGGCTCACGATTTCGCCGACAGACAGACTCAAAAACCCTTAGACAATTATATAGTAGATGTGTATCTAGACTACAGAATGCTGATAGTTTGTAATTTACTCCCTTGCATTTTGCATGGTTACCTAGATATCACAATTCTGCGTGTGGAGGAGCTGCTCACCCTCGACTAGTGGTTTGGTATTGTCAAGTCTGGTCGTAACATCACAACTGGACAATATGCCCAGACTCCAGCAAGCCCACCCCAGTGTACAGACGGCCTGCCTTCCTCCAGTTATGTGAACACTGATTGCACTGAGCAGAGCAATGTGCTGACAGAAGAGGGACAGTCCACTTATTATCACATCAAGTACCATGAATACACTGAACAGCTGATTGAGGAGGTCAGTGCAGTGAGCTGGGTTATTTCATTCACCAAGCCCGTGGTGTGTCAATGATGCGATCATCTTTCCCTTACTGTGCTGCAGCCGCCCCCCTGTGAAGGGGAAACAACTCTGTGACATTCACCGTGTGTTCATAGGTGCTTTCTTTATTGAAGAGGTGCGGGGAGGGGGTGCATGAAGGTACAGACGACAGGTCCTGTTTCGCGGTTTGCCCGCTTCCGCTTGAGACCTGTAGAAGCGGGCAAACCGCGAAACAGGACCTGTCGTCTGTACCTTCATGCACCCCCTCCCCGCACCTCTTCAATAAAGAAAGCACCTATGAACACACGGTGAGTGCCGCCTATTTGTTTTCTATACTTGGACTGTAAATGCTTGACTGGCTGATGCAGGTGTAGCACCACCAGGTGGCTGGGGATAAGACAGCGGCCTGTCTTTATGGAGAAATAAGAAAGACCAATAGCCCTGAAGGTGCCCGGTGCCCCTACCTTTCTACACACTCTGTGACATTGATGTGATCATCTGTCCCTGGTATGTCATCTCCCATCTAGTTACATGGCCCGCCATCATGCTATATAGCCCCTTCATCCTGGTACATAGCCCCTCCATCATGGTATATCAGCCCCCATCTAGGTACATGGCCCCTCATCATGGTATGTCATTCCCCATCTAGGAACATGGACTCCATCATGGTATATAACCCCATCATGGTATATAGCCCCACATCCTGGTGTTAGCCCTCCAGCCTGGTGTACACAAAATAAATATTTAACTCACCTCCCTATCACTTCCCTGCAGCATCCTGATGTCTTATTTTCCCAGCATCCAAACAGGTGAGCAGCACGTGCAGCAATGACATCACTGACCTGCACCACTCACATGATCAGATGCTGGCACACTACAGAAGGACGCCACAATGGTGGGAGCTATGGGGAACTGAGTATGATCATCCATCACGAGATATTCACTAGTTCCCACGCCAATGGTGATGCGTAGGGGGCACTGACTATCCACACACAGAATTGTAAGGGGCTGCAAAAGCAGCGGGTGGTCACATAAGCCCGCTCAATAGGCTAATTTAATTTTCACCTTTCCCTCAGCTCTGAAGCCAGATCTTTTAGGTGGGAGAGGTGACTTTAGTGAATATGATATTAACCTAATGAAGAGGCCCACGTGACCACCTGCTGCCTCTGCAGTATGCTTCTGCTAGATTTAGCCTGATTTAGCCTCCTGTAATTGCCTCCTTCTCCTGCTATGTCAGCATGCCTTAGTAATTCTGATTAATCGATCTTTATACTAATTAGTTGATCCTGATTGGAAGTGTTTCCTGAGTTGGAGTAGCTGTGAAGTAAATGGCCTTATTCCCTGGCTCCCATGGCCTGGGGCCCCCTGCTTACTGCCAGCTACTGGGTTCATCTTAGGAGTTAGGTCCGTCAGACTCTTCCTAGCCTGTTTGAGCCACCAGCCTGTTTCTATAAGTCATTTTAAGGTCTATCTGGATACCATGCACAGAGCCTCTGTATAAACTCACCCTAAAATCTTTGCTATCTTGCATACAATTTTTACCCCTACATTTAGAAAACTATACACGTTATCCTTCTGTAGCCAATTTTTAATTGTGTGTAGGGGTCAGTACCAAACAATTAGTGTTCATCCCAAGCACAAACATCCCTGGGAAGTCCATGTTACAGTAAAGAAAGAAACTTGTTATTAAATGGTAACATCATACTTACAGCATCCCGCCATCCTGCCGCTTGTGCTTCCGGGCCGCTCATTAACTTTCTGGATATTCACTGCAGAGGGGCCCAACAGACAATCACAGTTGCAGTCACAGAGAATGGGCGTCAATGATTGGCTGTTGGAGTAATCTGGAAAATGGCCATACATTATAGTATGATAGTTGCTAGAATGTGTGGGTAGGTTTCAGGTTATTCCAACAGCCAATCACAGACTCCCATTCTCTGTGAGAGCAATTATAATCAGCTGTCGGGAGCATCACCCATTGACTGACATCATAGTACTGTTAAAATAAATAAATAAAAATTTTTGCATAGCACTTCGCTGTACTTTAGATTCTCAGTGCAGATAAGGCTTACAGCTATGGGCTGCCACCCTCAGCTGCCTGGTTTTACCTTGGCTGGCAATCAAAATACAGGAAAGTCCATTTTTTTATTATTTAAATAATTAAAAAAATTGTGTGGGCTTTGCTGGGGGTTTGGATTCTCAGCATAGTAACTCCCAAGTGTTCTGGACCCCGCACGCTGAAAATTGCATTCTGCACCAGCCCCTGAAAATGATGCATTTTTTCATAGCACCATTTTTATGCTCTTTACCCGGCTCTTCCAGCAGCCCTGGTGGAGGTGGCACACTGGGTACTAAAGGTGTTAATGCCAGCCTTGTATTGGCAGCTGGCACTAAGCCTGAAATTCATAGTGTAAGGCCAATATTATACCCGGCCACTATGAATTTCTAGCAAACATAAAAAAAAAAAAACACATCACCGAGAAAAAAACAATTTAATTGAAATGAAACACAAAAGACATTCATGGTTCCCATCTTCAATAACCCAAAAACAAACCCTGCGATTATAAATTCACAGGTGAATATGTTCAGCTCTGCTATATCTCTCACTTACGGTAGGAATCCATGTGCCATCATGCATGGGGTCACCCGAGAGTCTCCGCTGATGCAGCTCTGAACTCAGATGACCTTTCTCATGGCACTCAGTTGTCAGTGTTAGCCTGTTAGTCGCTGTAAGCAGACGTGTGCATGCTCACAGACATATAGCAGAGCTGTACATGTTTGGCTATTGATTAATCATTGGAGAACTTCCCTTTGCAGTTACTGGATCCAGTTAACGTAAGTGCTGGGCTAAGTGTGGCCCTATCGTAAGGCTGTTCACCTATTGGTTGCCAGTTCAATCCGACTGCATAATTCTCCACCGAATGATGTGGACAGAGGGGGTTGAGGTAAATTATATTTAGTTTGCAATCCACACACTAATACAATGGAGGCTTCGATCAGTCTGAAAAGAAACAATGACTTTACAAACATGAGTTAAAAAACAAAATACCAATACAAATGGGCCAACTAAGAATATTAACCCACAAAATGCATTGAAAAAGGCTGTGTGATCACATTCCTCAACCTTCTTAATTAGTCCCAGAAAATTGCTGAATCCTTATGAGGATTGCTGTTGACGAGGTGGCCAGACTTGATGGCCTTTGATCGTCCTTCTCCTCTTATTCCATTGCCTTTTGAAATGTCCTTTTTGTGGTGAGGTCAGCAATGGAGGATCACATCTATACACCTCTCCCTGATTTCCATCCCCAGGGTAAACAGCCATACTGCAGACAAGCACTAAGGTTGGGTCCACGAGTTGGTCTTCCCTAAACTTACGATCCTTAGAATATATCTCCCCCCATTCAATGTCCCCAATATGGTTAGATTTATCACAGTTGTTGACTCAGGGGAGGATAATGGAGGTTGGGAACATGAGTTATCATTGGATAGGTTGATTGAAGGATCTGCATCAGGGTTCTGCTTAGCTTTGCCGTGGTCATCATGGGCACATACCCTCACTCCGTTTTTACAGACTGACAATAAGATATACAAACCAAAGATAAAATGGACATTAGAGAAAAATATGTAAGGAAACAATATTTCCTGCATAATGACATGTGCATAGAGATAAGTAAACCTTTTGAAGCTTGGGTTAGATTCGGTTTGGTTTGCCGAATTGTCATATTTTAGGCATATTGTTCTACAAACAGCTTCTGAATCCCATTAAAATTAATGGGAGGCAAAATCAAGCATATTCAAAGGGTCCCAAAAGCTACCATAAACAGTTCTAACCATTTTACATTGAAGCTCCACTGTTTTGACACTGGACACAGACCACTATCTTCCGACACTGTTACTTAGCAAGCTTCTGTTGCACCCCCAGGGGCTAGGGTACTCAGAGCCGGACCGTTCTTTCTCTGGGGTGCCTCGGCGGTGTGGCCTGACTCCGTGGTCCCAGGTGCGGCAATGCAAAAAGAAAGGGGAAAAATAAATAAAATGTATGGGGATATTCGTGATGCCACCCGTGGGTCGTGGCCAATACGGACCACCGTTGCCGGTCAAACCGCTGGGGAGGATGGTGGAGGTGTCAGCTGGCATGATAAGCCTTCCACAGGTAGGGCTTGGTTCCCCAGGGTAGATGGAGAAGAGGTGGATTTAGTTGCAGTGTAGAAAACAAGTGTGCAGCTCCACAGGCAAGCCGCTGCAGTCTCTGTATCAATCAGTCTCAGAAACAGATCTTGAGTTCACCAGGTACTTTACTTTCCTCTTTACTCAACACACATTTCACAGTGGTTCACAAGCACAGTTCTTTGTTCACCAGCTGTGGACAGAGTCCGCGCAACAGTCACTGCCAGGGGCTCTTACTGCAGCGGGGACGGTTCCTCTGCGTCACTCCCCTCAATGTACCTCTGGGGCCCTTCTGTTCTCTTCACTCTTACTCTTATAGGTTCGGTCCGGCCATCACAGGCTCTACAGTGAGTCATCCCACACTCTGGGTCTCTAGCCCTAGTCCGATGACTTTGTCCTACTCTGCACCGGTTGTTAGGTCTCAGGGACTTGGAGTTCCTGCACCCCACAGGGTGTCTCATGTTTAGGGGCATAAAGCATTCCCGACCACATCTACAAAGCCAGGGAAAATATAGAATAGTGGTGTTCAAGTTGCGGCGCTAAGGAAGGACACTGTGCAGGTAAAAGCTTTTGAAAGATTACCTCCTGATTTATTGGACAAAAATAGTTAGGATTCCTCCTGCCACAACATGTTTCAACGCCCAATGCGTCTTCCTCAAGTGGATGAGGAACCTTTGTTACTCCCCTCCTTTTATTCCTAAGAGCCTACATTTCATTAGTTGGGGGTGTGTGTATACATTAACCATTTCATACATATTACAAAAGGGATCTCATATAAAAACAATACATGAATGACTTAATTGATAAAATACTATAAAAACACTTATAAAAACACTTATAAAACCGACCATTAAATAAATGCATACCTATAAAAATACATTATATTGCATAACAGACAAACTCTCTTTTTTTTTTAAATAATGATAAAAATTATTCTAGAACAGGATTAATTAATTAATCGCCTACAGTTAAATTTAACCCCTCGGGGTAAGGGTCCCCATTCTAAATATCCAATAAGGCTCTCTTTTGCAGAGCTTTTCAAATCTATCTGAAATTACTTCTTGAATCTGATCAATTATAACCAGCCGTAAGCTGGATGGGTCACTTCCGTGGACCTGGGTATAGTGCCTTGATATACTGTGCATTAAAAAACCTTTTTTTATATTGGAGCAGTGTTTATTGAGCCTCGCTTGCATGCATTGTACTGTTCTTCCCACATACTGGTGTTTGCATGGGCACTCCAAAAGGTGAATAACAAACTTAGAATGACAGGTAAATCTATATTTTATATCAAAGACTTCTTTTGTAGTGTTGGATATAAATGTAGTACTGCCATGTATTATGAATGCGCAGCACTTACAGTTCCCAGATCCACATTTAAAACATCCCTTATCCATAGAATCTTTTTTGATGCTCTCCTGTTTTCTTATTTCAACCTGTTGAATCTCTCTTATTCTACTTGGGGCTATCAAACTTTGTAGATTCCTTTCCTTTTTAAAAATAATTCTAGGATTCGGAGGAATTATTTTAGAAATACAGGGTCGCTTTGCAAAAGGAACCAGTATTTCTTTATCAATCCATATATGTTTTTGTGGGATTTATTGTAGGTGGTTACTAAATTACAACTATAGTTAGTGCCACTCTTAGTACTAGTGCTCTTTCTTTCCTGTACTCTATCTTCAATTTTTGTGATGCATATCTTTTGTGTATATTGTTTGCATTTATTAAAAGCATCAGATAGAAGTTTATTAGGGTATCCCTTTTCTCTAAATCTACGTTTCAGTAGACTATTAGAAGTACAGTTCTTTCTGACTCTCAAATATTGCCCGTATGGAATATGCCTAATCCATACGGGGAGGTGGCTGCTGTCAAATTTGAGATAACTATTAACGTCCACCTCTTTAAAATGGGTGGACGTACTCAAAATACCTCGCTCATCTATATGGATCATTAGATCAAGATATTGTATTTCATGATCAGACATATTAATAGTAAACTTTAACCCCCATTGATTGGCATTCAGATTTTCCACAAATACTCGAGCTTCTTGCTCACTACCCGACCAGATTATAATTAGATCGTCTATAAAGCGTTTATAAAAACCTTATATACGATTTACCTAAAGGGGATCCCGCCATGTGCACAGATTCAAATGCCCCCATGTAGAGCCCCGCATAACTGGGGGCGAATCTCGTGCCCATTGCACAACCCCTTATCTGCCTCACAAATTTTTTTGAAAAGAGAACACATTGTTATTTAGTATAAAATCAATACCCCACTTCAAAATTTCTCTTTGTGGTTCCGGTCATGGTATCCGAATAGAAGCAAGTTGTTCCATCACGTTGTCAGCCTTGAATCAGGAGCCGACGGGAGAGGATCTACAGCTGCTCTCTCACCATTGAGCCTACAGTCTTGTTGTGTAGATTTGGCACAACAAGAAAAGGTGAGTGTGCATTAGAGTAATAGTAATCACGATAGGCTCTTTTAAAACAGTGTGGCGCAATGATTATTTTTTATATTCACACATCTACAAAGCCGGCTCTCTGGTTTCTCTGGCCCAGCGACCAGTGACCAGAGTTAGTCGGGCTCACCTGGCTACTTCTACCATCCATGGTTCTCAGCTTTTTGGGCTCCCGGCTGGCCATTAGTGGTGCAGGCCGCCTGGCCCCATTGTGATCTGTCTCTGTTAGTCAGTACTCAGCTGAAGGGTGTCTCAGCTTGAAGATGCTTTCCCTTCTCCTCCACCCTCCAGAGGATCTCTCCATCTACTCCTCTCTCATGGGAAGCTATAAATCGTCTCACCCAACTTAGTGTTCCTAGGTCCTTTCTGGAGTCTAGTTCCTCCACCCCTTTGTCCGGGTTTTCTCTACTTCCCACACATAGCTACTCCTGCCACCCCTCGCCTGGTATGAAGCAGCTTGGGCTCAGGGTCGGAGTGTGTGTGTTTGTGTGGGTGTTTTTGTGATCTGACCGCCTTACCTGTCCCGCTGCTGCTCACCCTGTAGCCTCCTGGTCGCAGCGGTGCCACACTTCATTGTCGCTTTCACCCTGCTTCCATGTGCACTCATGAACCTCAGACATATTGACCACTTCCCCTCTTTATCGTTTAAACACATACTTAGTCCCACACACACGCTCTGTTGGCGTCTGTGATTCTAGATAAAAAGGAGACACAAGATGTGCAAATTGGTCTCATCGTTTAGATAAGATGACCCTCCCGTGAGTGTATGTGCTCACCTGGCTTGGTTGTGATGACCCACAACCAGTATATTCACATGAACAGCTGCTGCTGGATCTGCACCTCCATGTGCAAAGTGGTGTTGTATCCAAAATCCAAACAGGGTTTGGTGCTTGTGTGATCCGAACTGCCATTGGGATGAAAAGACCAGGTAGACCAGGCTCCTTCAAAAAGCTCCTTTATTTCCTACGCATTTTGGTACCAATCCTGCACCTTCCTCAGGGATACAGAGCGATCAAGAAGAATAAGGAGAGAGTGGTCACCATTACATTCTGTACATTCTGCTGCCAGAAGGTCATTGGTCACTTTAGTGAGAGCAGTTTCTGTAGAATGTAGGGGGCCTAAACCAGACTGTAATCGGTCTAGAAGAGAGTGGGTGGAGAGGTCACGTGTGAGGCAGGAGTAGACCAGGCACTCCAGGAGTTTAGAGATGAAGGAGAAATTGGAGACTGGTCTGTAGTTGTTTGTGCAGGATGGGTCAAGAGAAGTTTTCTGTAATAATGGAGTAAAGATAGAGTGTTTGAAGGAGGAGAGGAAGATGCCAGAAGAGAGGGAGAGATTGAAGATTTTGGTTAGGTGTGTGGTGACCACTGGAGTGAGAGTAGAGTAGGTGTGAGTGGATGTGGTCAGCAGTGCATATGGTGGGTTGAGAGGAGCCTGGAGACTTCTTTTCCTGTGACTGGGTCGAATGTGGATAGTGTGCTGGAGGAGATGTGGCGAGTTGTAGGGGTAACAGCGATTTGAGTTTGGAAGTTGATTTCTTGACGGATGTTTTCTATTTGCATAGTGAAGGAAGACGCCAGATCATCAGCACAGAGGTCAATAATAGGTGCCTGCACTTTAGGACTGAGGAGAGAGTGAAAGGTGTCAAAGAGTTTCTTTGGATTGTCAGATAGTGAGGAGACCAGGGTGGTAAAGTAGGTCTGTTTGTCGAGGCGGAGGGCAGAGTTGTAAATTCTCAGCATACATTTACAGTGAATGAAGTTTTCTGGTGTGTGGGTTTTCCTCCATAGACATTCAGCACTCCTAGAGCATTGCAAGAACAATCGAGTTTGTGATATGAGCCAGGACTATTTAACTCTGTGTTTGGAGGTTCTGAGGATGAGGGGTATTACTTGGTCCAGGGTGCTTCTGAGAGTGTCATTGTAATGATTCACCGCCAGATCAGGACAGGAGAGGGAGGAGAATGGGGACAGTGATGAGTGTAGTGATTAGAGATAGGAGCTGGGATGCAGATGGGGAGATGGGGCTGTTTATGGGGATGTTAACTTCTCCCAGAATAAGGGTTGGTAATTCTGAGGACATGAAGTGCGGCAGCCACTCAGAGAAATGGTCAAGGAACTGGGTGGGTGACCCTGGGGGGAATGGTATACCACTGCTACTCTGAGGGGGAGCGGGTGGAAGAGCTCAATGTTGTGGACCTCAAAAAAAGGGAATAAGAGTGATGGAGCTGGGGGCATGACCTTAAAAGTACATTGTGCGAACTGGAGTAAGCCGACTCCACCACCATGTCTGTTTCCAGGTCTCGAGGAATGGGAGAAATGTAAACCGCCATGAGAAATAGCAGCAAGGGAAACCGTGTCTGAGTCCTGGATCCAGGTTTCAGTGAAGGCCACCAGATTAAGAGAGTTAGTGAGAAAGTAGTAATAAAATTAATTAAAATGATCGGTAAAAACTATAGTGACAAAAAAATCTAAATGCAATAAAAAGCAATCAAAATTGTTTTTGTTTTTTCTTTGTTTTTTGTTTTTTTTTACAATATTGACCAGTACCCTAAAGGGGACTAGAATCCTCCTTTTAGACTCCTTTTATTGCATACATTACAACATTTATAGCACCTTTCAATGTTTGACTGACACGTAGCCTATTCGAACCCACCTCCGACAACATCTAATACGCTTAGCTATATGACAAGGAAGCAATTGACAGACTTCAGTGTGCAATCATCCTGTGTGGGTGCCAATGGACTGAAAAAGGGAAAACTTTATTTTTATATAGCTGAGATAGCACTTAATTGCAATCTTGACTGCTCAGTTGCTCCCTTCATTCTTGTTCCATACATGTACATCATAGTGAATAACACGTCATTGTTACTTAAAATAATGGTAGGGTGTATGAAGAGATTCAGAAACTCAAGCTGTATTAATTTAATATTAGTATTTAGTTTATTTTATCTAGAAATGTATTCTATTACTTTTTTAAGAAAGCAAAATTGGGCAGCACTACCAAATCAAAACTGGGTGCAAAACCAGTAGGGTTCATTACTATTACCGTATATACTCGTGTATAAGCCGACCCGTGTATAAGCCGACCCCCCACTTTTGCCCCCAAAAGCTGGGAAACTTATTGACTTGCGTATAAGCCTAGGGGGGAAAATGAAGCAGACTCTTCATGGTATACAGCCCCTCTCATCATGATAAATGGACCCCCATTACTGGTATATAATGCCCCATCACTGGTATATAGGACCTCCATCATTGGTATACAGTTCCCCCCCCATCAGAGGTTACAGCCCCATCAGTGGTATATACAGGCCCCCCCTCAGTCGTATATACAGGCTCCCCATCAGTGATATATACAGGCCCCCCATCAGAGGTTACAGCCCCCATCAGTGGTATATACAGCCCCCCATCAGTGGTATATACAGCCCCACATCAGTGGTTACAGCCCCTATCAGTAGTATACAGGCCCCCTCAGAAGTGGTATACAGGCACCCTCAGAAGTGGTATACAGGCCCCCTCAGAAGTGGTATACAGGCCCCCTCAAAAGTAGTATATATGTGCCCCCTCCGCAGTGGTATATAGGCACCCCCCCCCATCCGTGGTATACAGGGCCCCCCCTTGTTGCCGCACACCTGTAAAGTAATACATCATTATACTTATCCCTGTCGCTGTCGCCGCTCTGACACCGCGCTCCTCCGGGTCTTCATGCTTCTTCCTGCTTGTGACCGGCGGGCGCAGGCAATGACGTAATTGTCTGTGCGCGGAGGAGGAAGCATGAAGACCCGGAGGAGCGCGGAGTCAGAGCGACGACAGCGACAGGGATAAGTATAATGATGTATTACTTTACAGGTGTGCTGCAGCAAGGGGGGGCCCTGTATACCACTGATGGGGGGGGCGCCTGTATACCACTGCGGAGGGGGGGGCGGCTGGCCTATGATTCGAGTATAAGCCGAGGGGGCATTTTTCAGCGCAATTTTTGTGCTGAAAAACTCGGCTTAAACTCGAGTATATATGGTACTTTTTCAGCTATTAAGTAGAGTATGTATATTGAATTTGTGTTCATTCTGCTATGTTTACTTGTATAAATTATAGTTTCTTTTTCTTTTAAGTTAAGTTCAGATTTTTCAGATATAATATACTAAAACACTGTAATGAAAAAACTAAGTTTCCTACAAAACTATCCTGCTAGGTTGACTAGCAGTGAACCGGTTCCTCAAATCTATAAAGTGTCCCTTTGTTACTATGAATAAAAGTTCTTAGATCTTGACACCTATCAATTAAGGTGTATTGCTCTGCTTGTGTGAAAAGGAAAAGTTAGAAGAACTATTATAATAAGTGAGCCTTTTCTAAGTAGAATGCTATTGTGACAAACCAGAATGGAGGCAAGCTATCCATTAATTCCCATTGTTATGTGTCAGCCCAGCTGTGGAATTAGAAATAGGAGGTGTGAACACCACCTTGGACCCTAATTCCACTATACAAATAGCCTTCCTGCTTGTCAGTTTGTATCCTTGCCCTTATGCAGCTGAATAAGTCTTTTTGTCCAGATTTCACTATAGCGTTAATATGGAATAGAATGCTTTCTGACCTCTATGTGCTGACCATGAAACACAAACTACAATCTCCAATCTGCAAATGGTGAAAGAAACTTGGATTGGAAATAGGTCATTTTCCCACAGGCTTACATGCTCTGCAATTACATACCCAACAACACACAGCATGGGAAAGCAGCCCACAGATATTAGTAAAACCATTAAACCACTAATTCTTCAGACTTGTTTTCCAGCCTCCATATGACCACCGCAGTTACATTGATACACACTAGCAATTTTCTCGTTTCAAAAGACCTGTGGATAATTCAGTTTGTTACCTTTGCATTGGAAAAGAGAAAATCTACACATATATGAGATACTAAAGAATCATAATGTAACTATGTATTTTCAATTTTATTGTAAACCAAGATATTATTTTGACCTTTGACCTATACATGGTTTGACCTATACAAGGTGTCTTTTGAAAATGAAGCTGACATAATAAGTTTTTCTTGTGATGTTCAAGTCACATAACATATTCCTGGGGCTATATTGTCCAACAATTACAAGACACTGTGTAAATTTGCTTTAATTTATTGTATTTATTCTTTTTTTTTGCAAATTATTTTACAACTAAAGTAGTTCTTAATTTTAAAGAAAAAAGGTATTCATGTTCAAAGTCTTTAGACATGAGTGGATGAGATCATTGACAGAACAAACATGTATCATATGAAATCTATTCGACTATGGACCATTTTACTAATATTTACTTTGATAAGCCACCCTTCACATTGTTTTTCTCTGTCCATGTGGATTCGTGTCCATGTGGATCCTTTAATTTGAAGGACCAGATGGATTGGAACAGATCTATGCAAACAGATACCACTGATATCCTTTTTTTGATGGATCTGTGAGTAACCAGAGATTAGGGGAGTTCATTTGCATGCATTACAATTCTGGAGGGAAGAGAGAGAGAGAGATTCGGCCTGCCCACAGAAAGTAGGAGGTTCCTGGTTTAGGGTATGCTAAGTACTGCTCAACGGACACAATCAGACAGAAACGGATCAATCTCCATAGACCCCCATTTTATTTAACATGGACCACGATGGATCTGTTTCTGTCCGTTTGTGTCCGCTTTTTTAAAGGCAGCCCTAAATTGGATCAGTTTCCAATTCTGGGGACCGGAAAAAAGCGGCCACAAATAGATCCCTCACAAAAATGGCACAAACGGGTGGCCATTAAGGACCAATCCGTACCCATTTGTGCCCATAGGGATACATTGAGGCCAAAACGGATCCCTGCCTATCTGTTTCAAAACGGATACACACTGATACACAAAAATGTGATTTATAGGGGGCCTTATGCAACTTTTCACCAGTTCTTAAACATTCCCCATAAAAGTGCTAATGTACAGGTAGCCACAGACTTTTCTAATGCACAGTTGGGTTTCCACAGCAGGTACCTATTACATGCAACATATTCCACCCCGACACAGTAGGGGGAGCCCAACTTGCTGACCTTAGGCAAGATCCCCTATAAATACTGCTTCTGGGGGAGGAGTTAGTCAGAGTGTGCAGACGCTAGGAGAGCTGCGAAGAGGTCCTGGTGGTCGGTGTCTCGGTTAGGGCCGAACCAGTGACCCGGAGTGGCCCTTCTGCATCCCGCAAGCCTAAGTGGGACTGAAGGCAAGGATCAGATAGCCCTGAGGGAGTGAGGAACTTGAGGAAGTTCGCCCAAGGAAGTACCGGATATTGGGGATCTGCACCTGTGGGATACTCTAGGACCACAGAAAACCCCGTCACACCGTGGAGGCTGCAGCCACCCGGTTTTCCCCTGTGGGTCAAGAGAGGGAGCCAGACACAGCTGGACATCACCGCAGTGATCAGAGAGGGTAACCCGGAGACCACACAGGAGGAGAGACAGACACCAGAGTCAGGAATAGAGAGGAGGTAAGTCTGGCTGCATGCAGGCTGTGCTTCAACCCTACAAAAGTAACAGAGGAGGTCTTATACCCACTTGCTGTGGGGACCCACTGTGAAACCTGTCCACCTGTCAGTGTCCTGGACGTCTTTACCTGCCGAACATCAGTAAAAGGTAAAAGAGACTTTACAGTGTGCGTGTGACATTCCTCTCGGTTTCCAGTGCCCCTCACAGACTGCTCCCACACTCACTATACCATCCCAGCTCCACTGCAAGCTGCCCCTTCTCATTAACAGTGCATGTTAAATATACCTGTGATTGCTGCAATGATCTCCATAGCAATATCAGCTTGACTCATAGTCTAATGGTAATATTCCAACACTGCACTTATTGTAAAGCTTCCTGTGTCATCTCTATGCATTACATTACTCACTCACCAGTATATGACAATTTGGCAGATTGTAATAGTTATCTTGTTGGAGGTGTTATAGTGTGGAGGGAGTCTTGTCTAATGTCTGTGCCCTTTCATCCTCTTTCACCCCTGCTGTTCCTTGTAGCTGCTAATTACCTGATACCATGTTTCCTCCCACATGCCCCCTCACCTGATTCTGATAGTGTGTCCTATAAATTTAGCTCATTCTTAAGGGGTACACGTGTGGGGGGTCGTACACGTGTGGCATCTCATGCAAAGTGGCATTAAATGCTAAGTGGATGCAGTTATTTCATGGCAGTTAGTCAGGGCAGGAGTCAGGTAAGCCACTCTATTTAACAGGGAGAGAAAAAAAAAGTTTAAACGTCTTTTGCTTTCCCTATCACCATGTCCTTTACTTCATTATCTATTGTTCTATGCGCTCTTGCTGGAAGACAATGACATAGAGGGACACTCAAACACTGTGCATAACTCCATTCACTACTAATCTTTACCATGTCTTGTATTTCACTTTTTGTTTTCTTATGTGTTCTCGCCACCAATTTTTATCACCCCATCCCCCCTCCATCACCACTCATTCACATCAGGCCCTCTCTCCTGCCCTACTCTATGTACAGCTCCCATGCTATCTTCAGTTTACTGAAGACTCTCAGCCCATCATATTCCAAAGTTTGTCATAATAAATCATGTCCTAATCCCAAAAACCATCTGCTCTTTCTCTTTTTACTGCTGCTCCTCTCAGGTGATATCTCTCCCAACCCTGGTCCACCCTCTGCTAACTTCAACCCCTCTCCCACCTCACACAGAAACCTCACTAACCTTATTAGTATCACCTGCACACCTTCACCTCCCTCTTTTAATTGCGCTCTCTGGAATCCACGGTCTGTATGCAACAAACTTCCTTTCATTCACAATTACTTCCTTACCAACTCTCTTAACCTGATGGCCCTCACAGAAACCTGGATCCAGGATTCAGACACTGCTTCCCCTGCTGCTATTTCTTACAGCGGCTTACACTTCTCTCACTCCCCTAGACCTGGGAACAGACGTGGCGGTGGAGTTGGCCTCCTCCTGTCCCCACAATGTACCTTCCAGGTCATTCCTCCAGCCCCATCACTCTCATTCCCTTCTTTTGAGGTCCATACCATTAGGCAATTCCATCCCCTCCCCCTCAAAGTAGCAGTGGTATACCACCCCCCAGGGTCACCCACCCAGTTCCTCGACCATTTCTCCACTTGGCTCCCGCATTTCATGTCCTCAGATTTACCAACCCTTATTCTGGGAGACTTTAACATTCCCATAAACAGCCCCATCTCCCCATCTGCATCCCAGCTCCTATCTCTAACTACCTCTCTTGGCCTATCACAGCTCTCAACCTCTAAGACACACGAAAACGGTAACACCCTTGACCTTGTCTTTACCCGGCTCTGCTCATCCTCCCCCTTGGATAACTCAACTCTACTCTCTGACCACAACATTCTTTCCTTCTCACTCACTAACCCTCGGCCAACACAGCCCAAGCCTACCTATCACACATCCAGAAATCTACAGGCCATTAACCCTCAAGCACTCACAGACTTCCTCATCTCATCTCTGTCCCCAATCTCTTCAATCTCCTCTCCAGATCAGGCAGTAAATCACTACAATGACTCTCTCAGAAGCTCCCTGGACCAAGTAGCGCCCCTCACCCGCAGAACCTCCAAACAGAGAACAAAACAGCCCTGGCTCACACCACAAACTCGATTCCTCCAGCGATGCTCCAGGAGTGCTGAACGTCTATGGAGGAAAACTCGCTCACCAGGAGACTTTATCCACTATAAATTCATGCTCAAAACCTACAACTCTGCCCTTCACCTTGCCAAACAGACCTACTTCACCACCCTGGTCTCCTCACTATCCAACAATCCAAAAAAACTCTTTGACACCTTTCACTCTCTCCTCAGTCCTAAAGTGCAGGCCCCCATCACCGACCTCTGTGCTGATGACCTGGCTTCCTACTTCATGGAGAAAATAGACAACATCCGCCAGGAAATCAGCTCTCAGCCTCTCGACCCAACCTGCACAAATAACTACAGACCAGTCTCCAATCTCCCCTTCATCTCTAAACTCTTGGAGCGCCTGGTCTATTCCCGCCTCACCCGTTACCTCTCCGCTCACTCTCTTCTAGATCCATTACAGTCTGGTTTCCGCCCCCTTCACTCCACAGAAACTGCCCTCATCAAAGTGACCAATGACCTTCTGACAGCAAAATGTAATGGTGACCACTCTCTGCTTATTCTCCTTGATCTCTCTGCAGCTTTTGACACTGTCGACCATCAGCTCCTACTCTTTATGCTGCACTCCATTGGCATAAAGGACACTGCTCTCTCCTGGCTCTCCTCCTATCTTTCTGACCGCTCTTTCAGTGTATCTTTTGCTGGCTCCACTTCCCCCCCTCTTCCCCTCACTATTGGGGTCCCTCAGGGTTCAGTCCTTGGCCCTCTCCTCTTCTCTCTCTACACGGCCCCGATTGGACAGACCATCAGCAGATTTGGCTTTCAGTACCATCTTTATGCTGATGACACACAACTATACACTTCAGCCCCTGACCTTACCCCTGCGGTATTAAAGAACACCAATGACTGTCTAACTGCAGTTTCCAATATCATGTCCACTCTCTGTCACGCTGGGAGTGGGGAAGACACCCAGCGTAGGATAACGACGGGGGGGGATCAGGAGTCCCTAATGCTAAGGGCACAAGAAGGAGACGGTGACCCCTAGACTTCCTAGAGCTGACCCTGTCTGCCCTAACGTCCCTATACAGTCTCCTCAACTGTCGCCGACCACGAACCTCGTCCCTCTCTGATCCTAGATCTATCTTATCTAAGGATCAGATGGAGAGGTTCACTAGACCCCTCCACTATCAACTAAAGACAAACACCAGGGAAGACAGACATTTGGGAAAAGGAAACACTTATCTGACAGCAGAACACAGCAACCTCCACAATCTCAGCTTCTGCTGGAGCAAGGATAAAGTGTGCACAAGGAACTATCACCTGCACCGAGGAAGGGTAATGAACCTCCTTATAAAGGTGGAAGGAGTCTGCTGGGTCCTAGTGACCTACAACATTGGTGGATAAAACCAGACCGAGCGCAAGACCTCCACAGCCGTCTCCCCATAATAGAGAGATCTCATCACACCTTCTTTCCATCAACACAGAAGGTAAATGCTCCTGAAAGAGACGGACCATCCTCCACCATTATGGCTGGTGGGCCAAACGCTGGGATCGTCTGCGCGTGGCCTCCACCCTGTCATCCGTGCCACCCGTGACACTCTCTATTTGAAACTAAACCTTTCCAAAACTGAACTTCTTCTGCTCCCCCCATCCACTAACCTCCCTAAATCGGACATCTCTCTCTCAGTATGCGGCACCACGATAACTCCTAGACAGCAGGCTCGCTGTCTGGGTGTTATGTTTGACACCGA
>JARQOC010000002.1:479227811-479344458 GCA_033576535.1 Allobates femoralis | reverse complement strand
AGGGAAAGAGTAGCCAATATGCAGAACTTTATGCAATCTACCGTGTCTTGAGACAGGAGTCACTGAGTGAATGTAATTTGTATACAGATTACAGTCTGTGGCGAATGGGTTGACTACCTGGTTACCAACTTGGGCTCAGAATAATTGGAAAACACAGCAAAGACGTGTGGGAAAGAACTGTGGATATTTAGGCAATTGTGCAAAGAATTAAAGTGACTGTGTTTCACGTTGATGCTCATTATGCATCAGATAACCAGGAAAGCCTCTTCAATTCAATAACGGATGAACATTCCAAAATATCAGTTGCTGATGCCAGTGAAGAGCCTGACTCAGCTGAAAAGCTACTTGGATTGGCTCAATGGGTACACCAGAAATGTCAATATCTCAGAGAAAAATCTACTTATCAATGGGCACAAACCAGAGGGGTGCCTCTCAGGTTAGATGTGATCAAGGAAACAATTATGAAATGTCCAATGTGTCAACACTCACAACAGAGACTTATGATGGCTTGACCGTGAAAGCGGCCAATGCCAACAGTACCATCAAAACAATGGAAACCACAGTGTTATATTACGAAATTCCATTACAGATTCAGAGTGACAATGGTAGTCACTTCAGGAACATGAAGGCTGCAGATTTTTGCTCAGAACATAATGTTGAGTGGATCTTTTATATCCCATATTATCTCCAAGCCGCAGAATCGGTGGAGCCGATGAATGGGTTTTTGAAAGAACAATTTAAGAAATTGGGAGATGGAACTTATAAAGGGTAGAGAAAATATTTAAATGAAGCCTTAATATTTTTAATAACAGGCAATTTGGAGAACAGGAAACACCATTAATGAGGATCATTACCCCCAATTTACAGATAATGCCCTTAAAAGTGTCTACCACAGAATAGACAGATCTTTATTGGGAATTGGAGCCAGGCATCTAGGACCCCATAGAGCTAATCCACAAGATGAAGGATTAGATCTTCATTCCCATGAGGAAATCAGACTAGGACTAGAGAAAGGAATTGTAAGGGCAATCAGAGTTACTACAGGATTACAAATGCCTCCTGAGAATTTTGATCTTATAGATCCAAGGTCAGGTTTAGCCGTGAAGGGAATTCAAGTGATGGGAGGAGTGATCAGGACAATCAAGGTGAAATTAAGGTAATCCTGCTCAATAGTGGGGATAGTGACTTGTTGATTCAAAAAGGAGATAGGGTAGCTCAATTGTTGATTTTGTCTATCCAGAAAATGAAGATGATCAAGGGAACAGCCCCACAGTAATAACAGTCAGAGGATTTAATGGTTTTGGTTACACTAAAAGTTTTGGCTCCACTCATTCTTTAAATGACGGTGCAAAAATTTAAAACAACCTGGGGATAAAGGTCCCCCAGAGTATGCAGAGGTAATTGCTAGAAGGGCAGCCAATGTGCTAATAGTGATGAAACCAGGACAAGAAAAGTGGGAACATGTTACAGCAGACAGGTGTTATCTCAGAGAATAATGTCTGTTCTTTCTTTTTAGTGTCGAATTGAAATTTAGAGATGGTGGCTGATCGGTGTTACAAGCATAGTCTTTTTGATCTCTGTCATTACCAAACCATTGTATCAACAAAGAGAAGTGCCAGTCAAAGAAAATGTGGCATTGTGGAAAATTAAACAGAACCTATGGAGTTAATTAACACAATTGATGAACATGAGCCATTTTTGAATGTCAATTACTGCTACGGCTACCAATATACTAGAGACTTGCATGGTAGCTATACTAACCCCCTTACAACTGTGGACAAAATTGATAGTAGGGGTTTGTCCAAGATGAGAGATTGAAGAAGGAGATGTGATCCAGAATTATACATACAACAAGTGATGAGTGAGTACTGCAATATTCGCACTCGCTATATTCATAACGAGTAGTTTTTAACACTCGCGTACTCGTCCAAATACGAGTACAATGTAAGTCAATGAGTGATATGCCTTGCCCACACACATTCAGCTATAAAATGAGTCTTTTCGGGCAGGGCAGGAGGTGGGCTTTTTCAGTTTTTAATAGCATAAAACACCTTGCAGAGCCCCCCAGAGAGAACATAAAATTTAATCTGCTCTCATTGAGGTGCCAAATCTCTCACGAGCACTAGTGATATTCCTGAGTAACGAGTATTGAGAATACCATACTATTCGTGTGAGTAGCGAACAGTAACGAATATACTCACTCATCACTACATACAACACATATTATGCTTGTCTAAACTTTACAGAAGAGGATTTTCTTACTGAAGATATGATCACTATAAAGACTCAAAACATTGCATTTGATGAGTTATGTTATTAAATGCCTTGTAATCAAAATGAAATAGGTAAATGTCAGCAAATAAAAATAGAAGGTAAAAAAGGGCACAATGAAGATAATATCATCTGCGGTTCACATTCAGATAGAAATTATAAGAGAATGAGGGAGGGAAAAAATATCAAGTTGAACAAAACAGTAATCTCTCCTTCACATATACATGTAAAATTGCCAAAGGGTGGGTATTTTCTTGTGGGAATACCACTTTTAATTTTATTCCAGCTAATATAACAGGTGGACCATGTGTTATTTACAGATTAGCCCTAATGATGTATCTTTGTTTCCATAAAGCTAAACGTCCAAAAAGAGATTTTTCTGTTTAGCTAAAGACTGTAATTATAATGTAAACCTTTAAACTGAAATTTTAGGGATATCTCTTCCGATTGTAGGATTTCCTACCATAGCCCCATATGCTGCTATTGCTATGATTGTAGGGAGATTAACTTGTCTTGTAGCTAGATCAATAAATACTATCAGAAGAGCCCTAGAAGATGTATTAGATGTATTATTAGATATACAAAGTTACCAAAAAGCTATCTAACAAAATATAGCAACTGTAGATTATTTGTAATTAATTCACCACCACGGATGTCAAGAGTTTGAAGGTATGTGATGTTTTAACACATCATAACCAGGATTTGCAGTCTCAAATACATCAGTTACATGATGACAGTGATCATATCACACAATGTTATTGTAAATGGTGGGAGTGGTCATTTTCCAGGTTGCCTGAACTTGGTTATTTATGCTATATTTTAGGAGTAACTTTTGATGTAATCTGTGCTTCTATTGCCTTATGTTGCTGTATACAAAGTATTCCTTCTCTTATAGCAATGTGTTGTTCACCTGCTGATGCTATTCAAGATATGGTATTGCATATAAATGATATATTGCTTCCAGATGGCCAAGGGTGGATTTTAGTGCTAAGATGTTAATGGCCATCAAGAGTCCATATTAGTAGCCTGTCTTTAAAGATCCCTTTAAAAGTTTAATTCATATTAGCTTGCATCTTTCCCAACACCTGGAGACTGCATAGTTCTATTATCAATGTTTAGTGAGAACAGTGTATGTTCATATTACCACATAGCTCTTTTATCAATATTTAGTGAGAATAAACATGTTTATAGTGTGAGAAAACATCTGGCACCAGGGGCCTTTAGCATGTTTTATCCGGTGATGCATTTGTCTGGTGTGGATTGACATCTAAAGAGTTGGCCACTCATAAGATAGATACCAAATTGGACAAATAGAACCTGTTAGAGCCTGTGTAACATTTGGTTACGCACGCATTTGTATTCAAATGAGATATAGGCTGGTGAAGATTTCAAAAGTTTCAGCAAAGTCAGAAGCTTGTTAACCTGTGGACTAAAAGGGGATTACAGGAATTTCTCTGTCTTCGCTGTTTTGCTTCTCACAGCTGATGATTCCCGGACAGATGATGTGTTTTGCTCCTGGTGAAGTTTTTCCTGTATATACTACAATGTAAGTACTTTACCTTTGTGATTTATATTATGCAAAAGTGTACGCAATATCACACTATTTCCTATTTTCTGTAATAATTTAATCATTTTAATAAATTTAATTGCCTTCTTTAATGCCATATCTGCTCCCCTTAATTACTTGGCAAAACAGTGTGCTGCGCAATTTTTTTATCGCACTGATTCACTTGCATTGGGGGAAACGTGTTGAGATATGCTACTATATGCAGTATGCTGCAAATTTTTCCTTAGGAAAAACTGGAATATGCGCATTGCACTATCGCTTAACCTTGTTGCAAGTGCAATCCAATGTTTCATCCGATTGCACTTACTGAGTTTAAACGCAGATGTGAGCGCACCCTCAGGCTTCATTCAGATGTTTGGTATTTTTCTCGTATGCAACAAAATGAAATAGCTTTATCACTGTTGATTCAATTTTGTTAGTATTTCAATGTTTCAACATTGATTTTCTCTTATGGAAATATGAAAAAATAATGCAAAGCTTATGTTTCCCATTGCTATGTTAATCACAGACACCATTGAACGTGTGTACTGTCTTTGTTTTCTAAAAAACCCATAGACTCATTTGGGGCACTTAGATCTGTAACTTGGATAAAAAAGGATGTGTCTCCATGATGGATTTGACCAACAATCAAATGTATACGGGGGCCAGGGACAGATAATACTACAGTGAATTAAGAATCCAGCATGTGCATTGTCAGACTACTGATCTTTTTGTTCTCTGGTCCCCAATAGGGATGGGCGAGTCTACTCGCTAGGACTCGGGACTCGGCGATTCTGAAGGTACTCGCAGGACTCGTTACTCGGCGAATCTCCCAGCTTGGACTCGCACAGTGACGAGTCCAATGGAATTCAATGTCAATAAGCTTGACTCTTCACAGATACCCGCTGTCAGCAGCGAGTCTGAGCGAGTCTACGATTCCGAGTCCTACGAGTCTACGATTCCGAGTCCTGTATACTGTATTCGGGAGTCGGACTCTCGAATACAGAATCTGTTATGTTCCGAGTCAGCACAGCGTGCGTGTTAGGTCAGAAAACTTGTGAAGATAGCCAGTCATAGTCAGTAATGGCATAGCAAAGTTGGTTGTGACAGGACTATGATTGGCTGCTGTCCATCGTGATGCCTATGTAATGTACGACAGGCAAGGCAGTATATAAGGCTTGTCCCCGCCATTTTGGCCACATTCCTGAGACGATCTGACCTAGTATAGGGAGAGAGAGATATATGCTGGAGCAGATCAGGGATTGTCAGTGTAGGGAAGATTCCTTATATTAACCCAAAAAGCTCTTCTGAGAGCTAGGAGGAGGACAGAGTAGTGCTGTGTAGGCAGGCAGGCAGGCAGGGAGGGAAGGAAGGAGAAGCCTTAGAGTGCACACAGGACGGACCTCATAGCTTAGCTTACTCACTCAGCTTTGCTAACAGCTGCAGTCAGAGGCTTAGCTGAGGTGCTGTTTCCCTTTTGTTTTTGCACCAGATCGATTTTTGTTCCTAATAAGCCATAGAGCGTTATTTTTCCTGTGGCAGACCAGTGCGTTGCTGCTAGCACGTACACCACCTTAGGGAGTGTAGTGTGCGGCTTCACTGCCAAGTGTGAGCGCGCACACTTACCCCGCCAGCAAGTGACGCATACAGCAACACCAAACCACATCTGGGTGGCTGTGCGCACTTAAAACCAATTTTTTTAGGGAGTGTAGTGTGCGGCTTCACTGCCAAGTGTGAGCGCGCACACTTACCCCGCCAGCAAGTGACGCATACAGCAACACCAAACCACATCTGGGTGGCTGTGCGCACTTAAAACCAATTTTTTTAGGGAGTGTAGTGTGCGGCTTCACTGCCAAGTGTGAGCGCGCACACTTACCCCGCCAGCAAGTGACGCATACAGCAACACCAAACCACATCTGGGTGGCTGTGCGCACTTAAAACCAATTTTTTTAGGGAGTGTAGTGTGCATCATCATCGGCTCCAAGCCTCCAAATAAGAGAAAAACCAGCGAGTTTGGACTCGCACACTTTCAGAGACACATCAGCGAGTTGTAAATGTCATTATTCGCTATTACTCGGTTCCCTATTCATTAACATTGGACTCGCTGGACTCGCAACGAGTCCCGAGTCCTTGACTCGGACTCGTTGGGGTCTTGCGATTCCGAGTCTTTTAGGACTCGCCCATCTCTAGTCCCCAACAGAGATGACTGGAATTTACTCTTTTGTAGAGAGCCCAAGAACTTGTGACACAGCAAGCACTCTCGTGTATGGCAGAGAAAGTTGAGATAGCTACAAACTTAATGACTGACCAAATATTTGCTTGGCCGATAGCCATCTAAGGTGTGTAGTTGGGACTTAAGTTAACAATATATAAGATGATGAGCAAGCACTATAATGTAATAATGCTACAAAAAGTCACAGGAATGTTATATGCTAGCATAATTAAAACCGATGAACAATACCAATGGAGGCTATGCCACTATAATAAGCCATGCCTTTTAACTCTGTGATCCAGTTAATTCATGTCACTATTTTTTCTTCTAGCTGCCAAGTTAAGGGGTTTATCGTCCATGATCAGAGTTGCCTTAACTCATAAGCCTGATCCATACAAATTCTTGAACATTTTGTTGTAAACATGGCATACAGGTTGAAGTTTAAAAGGCATTAGGCATTAGCACATGGGAAACAACTGTAACATGCAGACCCCATTCAATACTGACATCAGTTGAAGATGGAAAATATACCATATATACTCGTGTATAAGCCTAGTTTTTCAGCCCAAAAAATGGGCTGAAAAGTCCCCCCCTCGGCTTATACACGGGTCAATACGGTAATCCTATGGTGGGAGGGGGCGCGGGGGTGGGGGGCGCTGCGCAGTATTTCTTACCTTGTCCTCCCGTTCTGCAGTGCTTTCCGGTGTCCTCCGTGCTCCGTTCCCAGTCTGCTGGGCCTTGTGGATCCTTCTGGTTCCTCCTCCTTCAGTTCCATCATGGGGGCTGCCATCTTGCTTCTTCTCTCCGCCCCTGGCCAGTGATATCAGAGCAGGCCGCGCTGTGATTGGCTAGCACCCGTGATCACATGTCACGGGTGCTAGCCAATCACAGCGCGGCCTGCTCTGACATCACTGGCCGGGGGCAGAGAGAAGAAGCAAGATGGAACCGAAGGAGAAAGAACCAGGAGGAACCACAAGGCCCAGCAGACCGGGAACGGAGCACAGAGGACACCGGAAAGCACTGCAGAACGGGAGGACAAGGTAGGAAGCTGTGTGTATGTGTGTGTGTGTGTATGTGTATATATGTGTATGTGTGTGTGTGTGTGTGTGTGTATATGTGTGTATGTATGGGTATGTGTATGTAAGTAGGCTGGCTGCCAATATAAGCCATACCTCTGTTGCTGCTGTATATACTTCTGGGCTGCTGGATACTACCACTGGGGCTGTATATACCTCTGGGGCTACTGTATACTACCACTGGGGCTGTATATACCTCTGGGGCTGCTGTATACTACCACTGGGGCTGTATATACCTCTGGGGCTACTGTATACTACCACTGGGGCTGTATATACCTCTGGGGCTGCTGTATACTATCACTGGGGCTGTATGTACCTCTGGGCTGCTGTATACTACCACTGGGGCTGTATATACCTCTGGGGCTACTGTATACTACCACTGGGGCTGTATATACTTCTGGGGCTGCTGGATACTGCCACTGGGGCTGTATATACCTCTGGGGCTGCTGGATACTACCACTGGGGCTGTATATACTTCTGGGGCTGCTGGATACTGCCACTGGGGCTGTATATACCTCTGGGGCTGCTGGATACTACCACTGGGGCTGTATATACCACTGGGGAGGCTGCTGTATACCACACTGCTGGGGGCTGTATACCTGTGCTGGGGTCCACCCTCGGCTTATACACAAGTCAATAGGTTTTCCCAGATTTTGGGGGCAAAAGCAGGGGGGTCGGCTTATACACGGGTCGGCTTATACACGAGTATATACAGTACCTTGAAAATCAACAAAATGATAAGGAGCATAGATATTAAGGAAAATGTAGGGAACTAAATGTATTTAGTTTGAAGATATTCAAGAAATACATGAATAACATGTGCAAGTATATAAATAATCAACTCAATAAAACATGGTGAAAACATGTTGGAGAGAGTATTTTTCATCTGGGGATTAAGGAATGAATATCTAGAGGCCACAAAACTGGCAAAGCACCACTACAGCATGTTTTTTCAAATGCTTTAATTTAGCTTTAAATGTAAGCCCCCTCTCCCTGGTCATAGTTAGTGATGAGCGAGCACCACAATATTCATAATCCAAATCATATAGAAAAATCTGTACAATTGCAATAAAAATTTAGATTTTTTTATTAGTAGAAAAAATTCCTTTAAGAAAAACATATACATACAAACCACAAAAAACTACAAAAATACTATATATACAGGTAGCCGGTGATTGACAGTCTGTGTTTTGTCAATCACCGGTGACCTGTATAAGTAGTATTTTTGTATTTATTTGTGTTTTGTATGTATTAAGGTACCATTACACGCCGCCACTGCGTGCTCCACTGAAGGCATCTTTGTTCCCCGGAAGTGCCGTCGGGTGCCTTTCCCGCTTTACACGCCGCTACCACATAGGAATATGGGCGTACATCTTCTCGCGCCGCAAGTACATAGGCGTGACAGAGTTGTGGATTTCGTGACGCTAAAGCGTTGATTGGACAACGCCATAGCGTCATGATTGGCCAGCCTGCCCAGAAAGGCTGGCTGATACATGACGCCATTCCAATTGAGGACTATGAATGGATAGCTCTTTAAATATGGCACCCTGTGCAGGGACAGCCAATCGTAACACAGTAGCCCCCTCCAATGATCGCTGATGGGGCGTGGTATCCATGACGCTGTGTCATGCCCCTGGGAATTCGTAGGCCACACAAATACCTTGCCTGTGCCCCGTTTACACGCCACCACCATAGCAATTGTGCCTTTCTGTTTTTGAGCACGGCTCATCAACAGGTATTCGAAGGAATTGCAGGGCACAGGGAGGAATTTCCCAATTTAGACGCTGCCATTTCGTAGAAATTTCATGGCAACAGGCACAATCGTCCCCAGTGCCCGACAGTTGCTTCCTTCCTGTGGCGGCGTGTAAAGGTACCCTTAGGGATGAGTGAGTCTACTCGTTACTACTCGGTACTCGCTGAATAGCATGTTACTCGCTCTACTCGTTACTCTGCGAGTATCTTTGCGATTACTTGCAGAGTAACGAGTCCAATGTAAATCAATGGGGAATGCAATTCCTCTGCTGCTGGACCCTATAAAGAGGTGGCAGCAGAGAAAAAACCTGCAATTCCCCATTTCATTGTTTAAAAGCCAGCGGTAAAAACCCGCGGCTTTTAAACGATGCTGACAGCCGCTGACAGCTTCCACGCTTAACTAACTTAGGATCGAGTGGGGAGGCTGAGGGGGGGGAGAGGAGTATCCCGCTGTCAGCAGGGGCTGGCTGGTGGATGAACTCCCGAACTGAGGAGCAGGGGGGTCTGCTTTACTCCCCGTCCTCCGCAGCCGCCGTCTTCTATCTGTTGTTGCGACAGCAGCGGCCGCATAGAACGGCAGCGGCCGCAGAGCACGGATTCTCCCAGATGCCCCGGTCCGGAGCAATCCGGGACCATAGAGCCCCATGTTATGGGGCACCAGATTGCACCGGATGGTACAATCCGTGAGAATCTGGTTTTCAAAACCAGATTCTCCCGGATTGTACCGGTCCGGTGCAATCCGGCGCCCATAACATGGGCTCTATGGTCCTGGATTGCACTGACCGGAGCAATCCGGTTTTCAATCGGTTTCAAACGGTTTTCTATTTTTGACCTTCCCGCCTGGATTTTCAAATGAACAGCTGACTCAGGTCAGCTGTTCATTTGAAGTAGCAGTGGTGAGGGATCATGTGAGTTCATGCGAGTTCATGCTTGCCTGCATAAACTCACATGAACTTCCCATGCCAGGGTGCACAGCTCTGCTACATCTCTGGTGGAGGTTCTCTACCAGAGATGTAGCAGAGCTAAAGAAGAACCCTGGATTGGACTACGTCGGACGAAAGAGGACTTTTTAAAAATAAAGTTGGAGTCCCTAAGTGTGTTTTTGTTTTTGTTTTTTCAAATAAAAATATTTTTTCTCTGTGTTGTGTTTTTAATTAAACAATTTAATAGAAATTCATGGCGGTCATGTTAAATATTGGCGTGACCCCATAAATTTCGGGCTCATGAAATAATAAAAAAAACATGTGTGGGGCTCCGTGCGATTTCTATGTCCAGCTGGCCCTATTCTATGTTATCAGTGGCCCTAACCCCTTTATTACCCAGTGAGCCACCGCACCAGGGCCCTGGAAGAGTTGGGTTCAGCGCCAGAACATGGCGCTTCAATGAATGCGCCATTTTCTGGGGCGACTGCGGGCTACCATTCGCAGGGGGAGCCCAGAAAGCTTGGGCTTCCCTGCGCTGTGGATTTCAGCCCCCAGCTGCCTAGCTAGATCTGGCTGGACATACAAATCGCACGGATCCCCACGCATTTTTTTTATTATTATTTCATGAAATTCATGAAATAATAAAAAATAAGTGCTTCCCAATATTTCTGTGTCCAGGCAGGTCCAAATAGTCAGCTGGGGGTTGGGGGCAGTCCGTTGCCGCCTGCTGTATCCGGCTGGAATACAAAAAGACGGCGAAGCCCACGTCAAAATCTTTCTGAAAAATCCATTAAACAATCCTATAAAAAGGACTGCATCTTTATTAACCCATCGACCATGGACGAGGGTTAATAAAGATGCAATCCCTTTCATTCATATTGTTTTTTGGATTTTTCAGAAAAAAAATTGACGTGGGCTTTGCCATATTTTTGTATCCAGCCGGATACAGCAGGCAGCGACGGGCTGCCAACACCCCTCAGGTGCCTATTTGTACCTGGCCAGACACAACAATATAGGGAAGCCCTCTTTTATTTATTATTTTTTATTTCATGAATTTCATGAAAATAATAAAAAAAAATGTGTCAGCGGCCCGATATTTTATGTCAAGCCAGGTACAGATAGGCAGCTGGGGGCTGGAATTCCACAGCGCATGGAGGCCCAAGTTTTCTGGGCACCCCCGCTGCGAATGGCAGCCCGCAGCCGCCCAGAAAATGGCGTGTTCATTGAAGCCACCATATTCTGGCGCTGAACTCAACTCTTCCAGGGCCTTGGTGCGGTGGCTCACTGGGTAATAAAGGTGTTAGGCCAGCTTTGTATTATTAGCTGGCCCTAAGCCCGAAATTCTTGGCGGTCACTAGTGATGGACGAATCCTAAATTACTCGAATCGCTTGACTCTAGCGAGTCCGCGCCAGGACTCGCTATCGTTGCGAGTCTAGCGAGTCCAATGTTAATGAATGGGGAAGCGAGTAATAGCGAGGTAGTGTGAGATTTACAAATCGCAGATGTGTCTCGAAGCTTCAGCCTGAAGCAATCTGTTTTGTCATCTATTTGCATTGGACTCTTTACTTTGTAATAATCGCTGGAAACTCGCACAGATAGAGTCCTGTCCCTCTGTGTGCTGGCTGCCAGCTCCAGGGTCCTAGAGCACCTGCTGCCTGATGTAGCAGAGCTGAGATTGTTCTCAGTCTGCTCATTCCCTGTGTACAGACATGATGTCTGTGCACAGAGATGATGTAGCAGTAGCTGAGATTGTTCTCAGTCTGCTCATTCCCTGTGCATAGCATCTATATCTATGCACAGGGGATGTAGCAGATGAGGACATCGCGTTTGGATGTGCGTCGGACGGAAGAGGATTTTTTTAATTAAGATGGAGTCCCTAATGGCTTTTTTTTTATTTCTATAAAAAATTTTCTTTGCGTTGTGTTTTTTTTAAAACAATTTAATAGAAATTCATGGCGGTCATGTCTATTATTGGCGTGACGCCATAAATTTCGGGCTTAGGCCAGCTGATAATACAAAGCTGGCCTAACCTCTTTATTACCCAGCGTGCCACCGCTACCAGGGCCGCTGGAAGATGCCGGGTTCAGCGCCAGAGGATGGCGCTCAATGAATGCGCCATATTCTGGGGCGGTCTGCGGCTGCAATTTGCAGCGGGGGGTGCCAGAAAGCTTGGGCATCCCTGGCTGGCCAGATTCTAGCCCCCAGCTGCTTAGCTGTACCTGGCTAGACATAGAAATTGCGCGGAGCCCCACGCATTTTTTTAAAATTATTTTCATGAAATTCTGAGATTCTGACTCTGACTCTGAGTCTCTGACTCTAAAAAAAAATGTGTGGGCTCCGCGCAATTTCTATGTCTAGCCAGGTACAGCTAAGCAGCTGGGGGCTCATAGGGATCACGCCGGCAGGGATGCCAAGCTTTCTGGGCACCCCCCGCTGCAAATTGCAGCCCGCAGCCACCCCAGAAGATGGCGCGTTCATTGAAGCGCCATCCTCTGGCGCTGAACCCCGCTCTTCCAGCGGCCCTGGTGGCGGTAGCACGCTGGGTAATAAAGGGGTTAATACCAGCTTTGTTATACAAGCTGGTATTAAGCCCGAGATTCTTAATGTCAGGCCACGTTTGACCCAGCCACTAAGAATCTCCAATAAAGGGTTAAAAAAACACAACACAGAGAAAAATTTTTATTTGAAATAAAAAAAAAAGCCATTAGGGACTCCATCTTTAATTAAAAAAATCCTCTTCCGTCCGACATAGTCCAAAATGCGATGTCCTTTCTGCTCATCCTCTGTGCATAGATATAGATGTCTATGCACAGGGAGTGAGCAGACTGAGAACAATCTCAGCACTGCTACATCATGTCTGTGAGCAGGCGGGCTCTAGGACCCTGGAGCTGCACAGAGAAGACAGCTGGACTCGGCTCGCAATGTAACAGCAGTTATTTGCGAGTTTCCCTGCTATCACTGGTACAGTAGCCGAGTCTAATGCAAACAATGGCAATCCTAGTTTTGTCAGCGTTTCTGACAAAACTAGGATTGATATTGATTTGCATTGGACTCGTGCAAGTAAACGCTGGGAAACTCGCAGAGTACCGAGTCCTGCGAGTCCCTTACTACTCGCCGAGTAACGAGTCCTAGCGAGTAGATTCGCCCATCCCTAGCGGTCACGCCAATAGTAGACATTACCGCCATGAATTTCTAGTGAATTTTTTAAAAAAACAACACAGAGAAAAAATATTTTATTAGAAATAAAACAAAAAAGACACTTAGACTCCATCTTTAATTATTAAAAAATCCTCTTCTGTCCGCCGTAGTCCCAAAACGCAATTTCAGCACTGCTACATCGCTCTGCATAGACACACACGTCTATGCAGAGTGATTGCAGGCTGAGAAATGACAATCTCAGCACTGCTACATCGCTCTGCATAGACACACATGTCTATGCAGAGTGATTAAAGACACAGTAAGTGACTATGACAGTCAGGGTTCACCTCAGGTCATAGCTCAGGCTATGACCTGAGGTGAACCCTGCTGTTAAAGCTGAACTCTGCCGCCGGCCGCCGGAGATTGCTGACCGCTGGCAGAGCAGTGAATAAACCGGAAGTCATTAACTTCCGGTTTATTCACTGCTCTGCCGGCAGTTGGTATTCTCCGGCGGACGGCAGCAGCAGTATGGCTCTGACAGCAGGGTTCACCCGCGGTCATGGCCTGAACTATGACCTGAGGTGAACCCTGACTGTTGTCATTCCTCAGCCTGCAATCACTATGCATAGACATGTGTGTCTATGCAGAGTGATGTAGCAGTGCTGAAATTGCGTTTTGGGAGTACGGCGGATGGAAGAGGATTTTTTAATAGTCAATTGTGTATACCGGTATAACATGGTGGATAGGGTCCATTATTATGCATTGTACTACTACCAATTGGTATTGTGATGTTTATACCTAATGTAAAATGCCCACAGAGTGACAACCTGTCTGTAGCCTCTGTTGGTATCTCCTGACTGTACTTCATTGTTAACATGAATCCTTGTCTACTTTTATACATGTTTAATAAAGCTAAAAAATGTTATGTAACTCAAACTGCATAGTGGTTTCCACTTGTTTAATAGTTAGCGGAGTGTTACTATCACATGTCCATTATACACACCAAAATGGTAAACTATTAGTGACCATGAGAGTGAGCATATTCAGTAGTGTGATATGTTTTTGAAAATTCTTATACTGCCTTGGGACTAGTAGCACAAAGGTGAAGAGGAAGGAAGGAGGAAAGATCAGCATAGAGAGGATGGGCAGCAGAGAAAGGCTAATGAAAGGTGTCCCAGTGGAGTTTTCCTGGACTATCTGAGGGCTGGCCAAGCTCCACACTGGAAGAGCACGGTACCCTGGTTGGGTCTGCACTGAACTAAGAACTGTAAGTAACCTGTAAAGAACCTGGTAAGAACTGCAACCCCTGTGCTTGTCCACTCCTTCTGCACCTCCCTGCACCGAAAACTGCCACCATCAGCCACACTGACTTTATACCAAACCCTGGGGACCAACTCCATCTGTGGGAAGGGATACACCTGGCTTCAACAACACTTATTCCCCAGGGTTCACCACAATTAGCGCTGGTCATCTTGGCCAGAATCCATGGATGGCATCACGATAAACCTTATTAATCCCCTATAAATATCAATTTTTCATGCTCGGTCAGGGCCACGACTGCCGGGACTGCCACCATGACATCCCCCTGACTGATCCTGGATGGTCGAGTACCCCCCGGTCCTTATGACTGTTACAAATTTATTGCCACTGAAATTCAACAGAGATCAATACCGTGTTTCCCTGAAAATAGGGCGCCCCCCGAAAATAAGGTGCCCTGGGGATTTGGCCAGGGTGCCTAATATAAGGCACCCCCTGAAAATAGGACGTGGCAGGCAGGCAGGCAAAAAAAAAATGCATACTCACCTACTCAGCTGCCTCTGCCGCCGCCATTGTTCCTCCAGAGCTTGCCGCTGCCACCGCCACCGCCGCTGCTTGATGTCACCCGGTTTGTGTACATAGCCAGGCGCCGCAGATGTACGATGGTAAGCCATCAGCCAATCAGGTGGTTGCTGGTGTCTGATTGACCGCGGCATTACCATACATCTCCTGTACAGAGGTCATCTGCGCCGCTCAGTGTAGATGTACGGTAATACCGCGGCCAATCAGACACCAGCAGCTGCCTGATTGGCTGATGGCTTACCATCGTACATCAACGGCGCCCGGCTATGTACACACCGGGGGACATCAAGTGGCGGCAGCGGTGGCGGTGGTAAGCTCCGGCAGGCTCCAGTGATGTGTCTGACTGTGTGTGTGGCTGTGTGTGGCTGTGTGTGTGGCTGTGTGTGTGGGTGGCTGTGTGTGTGTTTGACTGTGTGTGTGTTTAACTGTGTGTGTGTGACTAGAGGGATGTTGGAGCATGATGGGGGTTACAGAGGGACAGTGGTGGATGATGGAGTCTAAAGAGGGACAGTGGCGGATGATGGGGTCTACAGAGGGATAGTGGAGGATGATGGGGGGCTACAGAGGGATAGTGGAGGATAAGGGAGCTACAGAGGGATAGTGGAGGATGAGGGGCTACAGAGGGATAGTGGAGGATGATGGGGGCTACAGAGGGATAGTGGAGGATCAGGGGGCTACAGATGGATAGTGGATGATGATGGGGGCTACAGAAGGATAGTGGAGGATGATGAGGGGCTACAGAGGGATAGTGGATGATGCTTAATATAAGGTGCCCCCCCCGAAAATAAGACATGGAGCAACTTTTGGACCAAAAATTAATATAAGACAGTGTCTTATTTTCGGGCAAGCACGGTATCACTGGCATATAGCCCTGAGTCAGGACATTTAATTGTAAGTAACTTTTTGATACTACACCTTCACGGACAATGAATGTGTCTAAATATGTAATGCATTGTTTTCTAAAGACATCTGCTTATTAATGTTGAAATGTAAAATAATTGTTGCAGAACAGATGTTTCATTTGTTAATTGCTTATTTCCAATTTTCCATGTTAAATACTGAAGGATTTTACAGACAAAAGCAAGCACATTCTGCATTGCTTATAATTTTTTTTTCTTTTTACAAATAACTAAAAGTGGTTGTATATCAGAGATGCTATGAAGACAATTGAAATACAAAAAGCTTTTTCTTGATATTGTTACATCGTTATAAAACGTACTATAATAATTAAAATAACTGAAGTGGAAATTATGAGGACAAATAACAGACTAAACTGTAATAATAAAAGCAATATAATTTGTTCAAGCACAGATGATCTTATTTACATCAGTAACACCAAGTACTCTTTCTTTATTACATTTGCTTCTCCCTGAAACAGAATTACAAGATCTATGCAAACCATATTGTTAAATAAGCAACATTCCTATGGAGATGGACAGTTCAAGTACAGAAAAAGTAATAACCAATTTTCGACCAAATCCATTTGATACTATGGATATGTAAAGCATATTTCATCAAGCTGCACTGAGCCAAATTATCCTCTTCGAAATGTGATAATTTTGGATATTCCAATGTTAACAATACACTTTAAAATGGGGCATGTTCCTACACAGTTAAAGACCATCTTGGTATTCATTCAGAAAGCTCAATTATTTTCATCCATATTGTTATCAGTGTAACATCCATTTTTATTTATCAACATTTTAAACTGTATATGATCAAATGTAGTTTTCAATGAAATTAATGGCAATTAGAGTTTATTGAAAATATTTCATGGCAATCTTATACTCAAATATTACTCTAATTGCAGGCATTTTGTATTGGTTTCTGCACTGGTTCAACAAGATTGCAGCAACTGGACATAAAGAGTCATCAAAAGGTTAAAAAAATAAAAAAATCCATTTTAGTCAACATTCACTTCTCTGGCACCTCCTCTCCTCAACTTTACTCATCCAGTTCTAGCTGTTTCTTCTTATCACTGGTATTCTTGCCAGTTCTGAACAATTCTGCACATTTGCGTCTAAAATAATTGTGCACGTCAAGATGCTATAACTTTATGACCATTAGCACACTTGCACAGAACCCTCCTGGGCCTCATCAGAGTTTGAGAACTTCAGCAAGAGTGACAGTATTGGGGTGCATATGAAAGACAAAAAGAAAAAGGGGGCGCAATAGTGCAATATCGCCTGTGAGATAGATTTCCTTAATTGTGGACCTGTGCCTACTAACCTTATAGTGTTGTGCGGTCCATGCACAACACTGGTAAGAAATGAGAAAGGTTTTAGGGGTCCTCCCCTTTATCGTGGCTCACACTGTTATCCTCTCCTTATGGTGGGCTGGGAGTCTCCTACCCCGCAACCTCCAGAGCTCCAGTGTTTGGCGGTTTCCTAGGTGACCGAAGGTCCTGCACTTTGTAACCGAACTGCTCCTGCCGTGCACTCTTGGAGATAGTGGAATGAATTAATATACAGCACGGTCTCTCGTGGGCGCTCAAATCACAGCGCGGACTCCGTTCCAGTTGAAAATCCTTTATTAGCAAAACCTCCTTCCCCACAACATGTTTCAACGGTCACACACCGTCTTTCTCAGGTGGAATGGAAGCTAAGTAAACATTAAAACTTTATATAGGGCAGCCCAGAATCCCATTGGGCCAAAAAGATTAGTATACACCTTTTTATTAACTCATTAATCCCCAAAACCAGAGGTAACTGTGTAAACCAGAGGTCCCCAACTCCAGGCCTCAAGGGCCGCCAACAGTGCAGGTTTTCAGGATTTCCTTAGTATTGCACAGGTGTTAATGTGATCATCTGCACAGGTAATGATTCCAAGCCCTGTGCAATACTGAGGAGATCCTGAAAACCTGCACTGTTGGCGGCCCTTGAGGCCTGGATTTGGGGACCTCTGGTGTAAACTAACCAAGATTCTAGTTTATATCTCAACACATCAACATATATTATAAAATATACTGTATATACTCGCGTATAAGCTGAGTTTTTCAGCCCAAAAATTGGGCTGAAAAGTCCCCCCCTTGGCTTATACGCGAGTCACTGTATACTGTATACAGTATACAGTGCCCCCCCATCAGTATACAGGCCCCTCCTTGCTGCACAATCCTGTAAAGGAAGAGATTAGTATACTTATCCCTGCCGCTGTCCCGCCGCTGCCATCGCGCTCCTCTGGCTTCATCCGTCTTCTTCCGGCTTCCTCCTATTAGCACAGGCAATGACGTCATTGTCTGCGCGCCAGAGGAGGAAGCCGTAAGACGCTGGATGAAGACGGAGGAGCGTGATGGCAGCGGCGGGACAGCGGCAGCGGGACAGCGGCAGGGATAAGTATACTAATCTCTTCCTTTACAGGATTGTGCTGCAAAGGGGGGGCCTGTATACTGATGGGGGGGGTTGTATATATCTCTGGGGCTGCTGTATACTACCACAGGGGCTGCTGTATATACCTCTGGGGCTGTATATACCTCTGGGGCTGCTGTATACTACCACTGGGGCTGCTGTATACTACCACTGGGGCTGCTGTATACTAACCACTGGGGCTGCTGTATACTAACCACTGGGGCTGCTGTTGTATATACCACTGGGGCTGCTGCTGTATACTACCACTGGGGCTGCTGCTGTATATACCACTGGGGAGGCTGCTGTATACCACACTTCTGGGGGCAGTATACCTGTGCTGGGGTCCATCCTCGGCTTATACATGAGTCAATAGGTTTTCCCAGGTTTTGGCGGCAAAAGTAGGGGGGTCGGCTTATACGCGGGTCGGCTTATACACGAGTATATACGGTATATATATATCCACCAGTAGATTAAAAACACAGATTATAAACCAATAAAAAATGTATAAAAATGTATAAAAAGTAATAGATGATAAAAATAAACTTTTTTCTCCTATGTTAGTATAAAACTGTTCTAAAAATGACATAATCAAACAATCATAGTCTATATGGAATTAACCCTTCATATATTAAAACATATTAAAACATTCCTTATACCAAAATTGAAATCTTCATTATCCCTGACAGCCCTCCACCATAATCCATCTTTGATCTTGGTTTTCAAAAAACTGAAGAAAAAATAAATAAATAAATAATAATAATAAACATAAAAAAATAAAAAATAAATAAAATAATAATAAAAAAATAAATTAAAAAAAATATATAAAAAAAATAATAAATTAAAAAAAAAAAAAAATAATAATTTTTTTTCTTTTTATATATATATATAAATTATATATATATAAATGAAGCAAGAGACCGAGATTAAAGAAAGATCTCAGACAAACTGGGTGGCAAATCAATTCCTGGACACTTTTTCTATTATCAGGTTGAGACCCTCTTCGTGTAGTGTCCCCAATCTGAATATCCAGTAATTCTCCTTCTTGATCAATTTTCTCAATCTATCCTGTCCACCCTCCCGTACTTGGCCAATTATAATGAGACTCATCTTACTGGGATCTCTCTGATGGTATCTGTCATAGTGTCGTAAGACACTGTGTTGTTGAAAACCAGATCTTATATTCTGTCTATGTTTGTTTAGACGATTGTGTGCAGCCTGTATCGTTCTACCCACATACTGCAACCCGCAAGGGCATTCCAATAAATAGACTATATAGGAGGATTGACAGGTTACTTTTTGTCTTATCTCAAATTTCTCTTTGGTTTTATTAGACATAAAATGTTTGGTTCCATCCTGTATTATATCACAACACATACATTTCCCAACTTTGCATGAATAGCACCCCCATTTCTCAGCGGGTAATTCAACCACAACGTTTAACATCTCATCACTTTTCTTAATGTTACTGGGGGCTACTAGGTTTTTCAAATTCTTATTTTTCCTGAATGCTATGGTTGGTTTTTCTGGGATGCTCATCCCTAACAAGGGATCCCCTTTCAAAACAAACCAATATTTCCCCAAAAGGGAGCGTATCACTTTTCGCGATTGACAATAAGTTGTTACAAAACTCCACCTACTCCTATCCCCATTCCAAGCTGATACATCTCCCTTTTCTGCCATTTTTCTCAAACAACTTTCTTGTGAAAGTGACTTTGTTTTGACATAAGCATCTTTAAGAATTCTTTTAGGATAACCCTTTTCTTTAAACCTCTGTCTCAGAATGGCCGATTCTGAGAAAAAGTCAATATCTTTAGAGCAATTCTTGCGGATCCGCCAGTATTGCCCATAGGGTATGTTTTTCAACCAGGCAGGGAGATGACCACTATTAAATTGGAGGTAGCTGTTCACATCCACTGCTTTGAAATGAGTGGACGTGTACAGCCTCCCTCCATCATCAAATTTAACCATAAGGTCTAAATATTGGATTGCCGTGAGAGAATAAGTTGCTGTAAAGGCAAGACCCTACTGGTTGTCATTAAGATTCTCAGTGAAGGCCTGCGCATCAGGAATTGTTCTTCTCCAAATAATAAATAAGTCATCAATATAACATCTATAAAAAACAAACCCTCTGGTCAAGGACTGTTCAGATTGTTGAGCCCGAAGGAGGCTGTGCGATGAGGACGGACTCTACTAAAAAAAAATAAATAAAAATAAAAATTAAAAAAAAAATAAAAATAAAAAAAATAAATTAATTAATAAAAAAAATATATAAAAAAAAATTATTTTCATTTTTTTAATTTATTTTTTATTTATTTATTTATTTATTTATTTATTTTTTTATATATTTTATTTATTTATTTATTTATTTTTATTTATTTATGTATTCATTTATTTTTATTTATTTATTTATTTTTATTTTTATTATTATTATTTACTAATTTTTTTTTTTTTTCATTTTTTGATAACCAAGATCAAAGATGGATTGTGGTGGAGGGCTGTCAGGGATAATGAAGATTTCAATTTTGGTATAAGGAATGTTTTAATATGTTTTAATATATGAAGGGTTAATTCCATATAGACTATGATTGTTTGATTATGTCATTTTTAGAACAGTTTTATACTAACATAGGAGAGAAAAGTTTATTTTTATCATCTAGTACTTTTTATACATTTTTATACATTTTTTATTGGTTTATAATCTGTGTTTTTAATCTACTGGTGCATATATATATTTTATAATATATGTTGATGTGTTGAGATATAAACTAGAATCTTGGTTAGTTTACACAGTTACCTCTGATTTTGGGGATTAATGAGTTAATAAAAAGGTGTAAACTAATCTTTTTGGCCCAATAGGATTCTGGGCCGCCCTATATAAAGTTTTAATGTTTACTTAGCCTCCATTCCACCTGAGGAAGACGGTGTGTGACGGTTGAAACATGTTGTGGGGAAGGAGGTTTTGCTAATAAAGGATTTTCAACTGGACCGGAGTCCGCGCTGTGATTTGAGCGCCCACGAGAGACCGTGCTGTATATTAATTCAGTATTGGGGTGCAGGCACACTGCAGCATGGGCTTTCCCATGGGCTGGTAAAAGTTAGAATAGATAGATATACAGTAGAATAGATACAACTAATCAAGCCAGAACCACAATAAATACAGCATGTCTATCCATAATAGGTTCAATATCAACTCAGTAACAGTGTTAATCAATCATACAGAAGGTTAAAATTTTATGTGAACAATTAGTGATGAACAGTGGAAAAATAGTTAAATGGAGGACCCAGGTCACACCAGTACCTTGTTATTTTATTTAGAAGATCAAAACAATAATCCATGGCTGTTTACCACCCCTTCCTGATCCTTCACTCGTGGTCACTGGCCCGCATACCAGAAGTGACATCAGTGGAAGTGACATCATAGCATCACCCATTGCTGGGGTAATCGGGGGTGGAGCAACGATGTCACTCAGGAGGCCTCTATATGAGCAGCAAATGCACACGCACCCGGTTTCCATAGCTGCCAGCTCAGTGTAAAGGATATAGCAACAATGTCCTGGCGCTTTACCAAAATAGAATTTATTTATAAGGGCATCATTGTTATATATAAATAATGCTAAATAATATACAAGGAATAAGGTGATTAAGCTTTAATAACAAAGTGCATTAGTGCAAACATTATAACTCACTATGTAACGGTCCACAAAACAGTGGTCTACTTTTCCATTATGAGCCATTCATATATGGTCCAAGCAAAGGGTACACTGTCAAATTGGTCCTATCCCTGGGATTGATTCAAACCCTTAAAACGGGATATCAGCCTTTATCACACCAAGACTAGGGGGTTATCCATTGAAAACCCGGATCCCTCTTTAATGGACAGGGGTCAATGGACCATGCAGCAGTGTTTTAACCCATAACAGACCTAATGGGGCTCAACTAGGTAGGCCAAATATTTATACACATAAAAATGAGGACCCACGTGAAGTATATTAATATTGGTTTTTTTTTATTAAACAGTGAAACAGACCTCTTAAAGGCCCATAGTGTTAACAGGGAATTACTGTGCAGCAGAAGTGTCAGGACAGTGAAAATTATGTGGGTGCATGGGATTGGATTAATGTGCAGCACACAGCCATGAATCTGATTTTGTATAAAACGACCATTTGGTTTATAAAAAATGATATTAGAGAAAATAATTTTAATACAGAAAATTCGGGGTCCTTCCAATATTCTCATTTTCGTATTCTTTTCATCCACCATAGACAATTACTAAAAAGTAAAATAAACGAGAAACAGCGGTCATGGTGCATATTGGCACAAATGACAAAGTTAGAGGTAGGTGGAAGTTCTTAAAGATGATTTCAGGGAATTAGGCTGCAAGCTTAAGGCAAGGACCTCCAAGGTAGTATTCTCTGAAATACTGCCTGTACCACGCGCCACACCAGAGAGGCAACAGGAGATTAGGGAGATAAATAAGTGGCTCAGGAATTGGTGTAAGAAGGAGGGGTTGGGTTCCTGGAGAACTGGGCCGACTTCTCTGTTGGCTACAGGTTCTATGCTAGGGATGGGCTGCACCTCAATAGGGAGGGTGCAGCTGTGCTGGGGGAGAAAATGGCTAGAAGGTTGGAGGAGTGTTTAAACTAGGGATTGGAGGGATTGGGGGGTAGGGTATTTATTGTACAGGAGGGGATGATAGTGTAAATAGTAACCTGAGCACAAGTAATAAAATTGGGGGTGGCATGGGGGGTGGGGTTAGAACAGTCAATATAGTAGGAAGGAATAGAGGTAAAGAGAGATGCATAAAGTGCATGTACAATAATGCCAGAAGTCTCACCAACAAAATGGAGGAATTAGAATTGATTTTGTTGGAAAATAATTATGACATGGTGGGGATATCGGAGACATGGCTGGATGAGAGCCATTACTGGGCTGTTAATTTACAGGGCTATAGTCTGTTCAGAAATGACCGTACAAATAAGCGAGGGGGAGGTGTATGTTTATACGTAAAATCATCCTTAAAACCCATTCTGCGTGATAATATAGGTGAATCTAATTGAAATGTAGAGTCTCTGTGGGTGGAGATAAGGAGAGGGGGAAAAAATAATAAATTACTGATAGGGGTTTGTTATAAGTCCCCAACAATAATGGAAGTGGAGGAGAAAATAGAAAGCAAATAGATGAAGCAGCGACTCAGGGAGAAGTCATTATTATGGGGGACTTCAACTACCCTGAAATACATTGGGGAAAAGAAACCTGCAGTTCTAGCAAAGGAAATAGGTTTTTGACAACTATGAGAGACAATTACCTTTCACAACTGGTTCAGGACCCAACAAGAAGGGGGGCACTGCTGGACCTAATTATAACCAACAGGCCAGACCGCATATTAAATATACGCGTTGGAGATCACTTGGGTAATAGTGATCATAAAATAATACGTTTTCAAGTATCCTTTAATAAGATGTGTAGTAGAGCGGCTACAAGGACACTAAACTTCAGGAAGGCAAATTTCCAATGGTTGAGAGATGATCTTAGTGCAATAAACTGGGATGATATCCTGAGACATAAAAGTACACAAAGCAAGTGGGAGACGTTTATTAGCATCCTGAATAGGGCCTGTGCACAATATATACCCTATGGGAATAAGCATGCTAGAAATAGGAGGAAACAACTATGGCTAAATAAGGCTGTAAGGGGTGCAATAAATGACAAAAAGAAAGCATTTAGGGAATCAAAGCAAGTAGGTAGTGATGAGGCATTAAATAAATACATAAAATTAAATAACATTTGTAAAAAGCAAATCAAGGCAGCAAAGATTGAGACAGAGAGACTCATTGCCAGAGAAAGTAAAAATAATCCCAAAATATTTTTAACTACATAAATAGTAAGAAACTAAAAAATGATTGTGTTGGCCCCTTTAAAAATAATCTGGGTAAAATGGTGGATGAGGATGAGGAAAAAGCCAATATGCTAAATGACTTTTTTTCAACAGTATTTACACAACAAAATCCCATGACAGACAATATGATCAGTGATAACAAAAACTGTCAATTAAATGTCACCTGCTTAACCCAGCAGGAAGTACGGCATCGTCTAAAAATCACTAAAATTTACAAATCCCCAGGCCCGGATGGGATACACCCCAGAGTGCTGCAGTAATTAAGTACTGTCATAGATAGTCCATTATTTGTAATCTTTAAAGATTCCATAATAACAGGGTCTGTACCACAAGACTGGCGTATAGCAAATGTGGTGCCAATATTCAAAACGGGAACAAAAACTGAACTTGGAAATTATAGGCCAGTAAGCTTAACCTCTACTGTGGGTAAAATCCTAGAGTGTTTTCTAAGACATGCTATACTGGAGTATCTGAAGAAAAATAACCTCATGACCCAATATCAACATGGTTTTAAGAGGGACCATTCTTGTCAAACTAATCTGATAAGCTTCTATGAAGAAGTAAGTTCTGGACTGGACCAAAGAAATGCAGTGGATGTGGTGTATATGGACTTTTCAAAAGCTTTTGATACGGTGCCACACAAAAGGTTGATACATAAAATGAGAGCAATGGGGATAGGGGAAAATATGTGTAAGTGGGCTAAAAACTGGTATAGCGATAGGAAACAAAGGGTGGTCATTAATGGAACACACTCAGAATATATCACAGTTAACAGTGGGGTACCACAGAGGTCAGTGTTGGGCCCGCTTCTTTTTAATATATTTATTAATGACCTTGTAGGGGGCATACAGAGTAGAATCTCAATATTTGCAGATGACACTAAACTCTGCAGGGTAATCAATACAGAGGAGGACAATTTTATATTACAGGAGGATTTATGTAAACTAGAAGCTTGGGCTGATAAATGGCAAATGAGCTTTAATGGGGATAAATGTAAGGTCATGCACTTGGGCAGAGGAAACTAAAGGTATAATTATGTGCTTAATTATAAAACACTGGGCAAAACTGTCACTGAAAAAGACCTGGGTGTATGGGTAGATGACAAACTCACATTTAGTGGCCAGTGTCAGGCAGCTGCTGCAAAGGCAAATAAAATAATGGGATGCATTAAAAGAGGCATAAATGCTCATGAGGAGAACATAATTTTACCTCTATACAAGTCACTAGTGCGACCACACTTAGAATACTGTGTACAATTCTGGTCTCCGGTGTATAAGAAAGACATAGCTGAACTAGAGCGGGTCCAGAGAAGAGCGACAAAAGTCATTAGAGGACTAAGGGGTCTGCAATACCAAGACAGGTTATTAAACTTGGGGTTATTTAGCTTGGAAAAACGAAGGCTTAGAGGTGATCTTATAATAATGTATAAATATATGAGAGGACAGTACAGAGACCTTTCTAATGATCTCTTTACTCTTAGGCCTGAGACTGGGACAAGGGGGCATCCTCTATGTTTGGAGGAAAGAAGGTTTAATCATAATCACAGACGTGGATTCTTTACTGTAAGGGCAGTGAGACTTTGGAACTCTCTGCCACATAATGTTGTAATGAGTGACTCACTACTAACATTTAAGAAGGGCCTGGATGCCTTTCTTGAAAACTATAATATTACCAGTTATATATACTAGATCATTTGATAGGGCGTTGATCCAGGGAATTAGTCTGATTGCCATATCTGGAGTCAGGAAGGAATTTTTTCCCCCAATGTGGAGCTAGTGTTGCCACATGGTTTTTTTTTGCCATCCTCTGGATCAACATGTAAGGCTATGGGTTGAAGTAGATGGACTTAAAGTCTTCCTTCAACCTTAAAAACTAAGTTACTATGTTACTATTTATTATGAGTCATCATAATATTCAATACAGTGATACATCAAAAGTGCAGTAATAAAAAAAGTGAGTAGCTTGTTCTCACTATAGAGTCTAAAAAACACAATCCTAAGAGGGCCGCACTTAGTTTTAAGTCGACATTAAGGCCCCTTGTTTTCAGGGTGCCTAATGTTTTGATCCCTCTTAATTCCTTTTCCATTAGGAGTCAATCTCTATTTCCCCCTTCCTCAGTGGAGGAACACCATCAATGACCATGCATTTCAAATCTCGCACAAGATGTTCTGCCTCAACAAAATGGTTGGAAACCGGAATGTACATCCGTCTTTTACGTAAACTGTACCTATGTTGGCTCATTCTTGCCCTAAATTCAAGGGTGGTTTTGCCAACATAATATAGTTTACAAGGACACTCGAGGAGGTAAATGACATGATCAGATCCGCAAGTGTAAAAGTCATTGATCTTATAATCCTTACCATTACAGTTAAATCCATCCCCCTTAAGCATCTGGGGACAGTTGACGCAACCAAAGCAGGGATAATTCCCTTTCCTTTGTACATCGGTTATTGTAAGTTGTACCTCTTTTCTCAGGCTACGTTTATCAGCCTTTACCAAGGAATCCCTAAAACTCTTCCTTTTCCTATATACAAAAAGGGGATTTTTGGAATTCCTCCACTTATGGTAAACCATTAGTAAGGATCATCCAATTTTTCATGATAACCTTTTCCATCTCTATAGACTCATCAGAGAAGGTTGTTACTATAGGAATTCCTTTTATCAATTTCCTTGCACAGGTATTAACATCATACGCCTTTTTTCTTTGTTGAGACAAGAGTTTTCTTGGATAAGCCCTCTGATAAAATTTCTCAACAAGGGTATCAGCTGTTTTTTCACATTCAATATTATTACTCACAATCCCCCGCACCCTTTGAATACAACCCTTTGGTCAGATTCAAAGCTTAATCACCTTAAAGCTTAAGCACCTTATTCCTTATATATTATTTAGTTCACAATATATCCTTTACAGCCCTAAAATCCTTTCTTTATGTATAACAATGATGCCCTTATAACTAAATTTTATTTTGGTAAAGTGCCAGCATGTTGTTGCTATATCCATTACACTAAGCTGGCAGCTATGGAAACCGCGTGCTTGTGCATTTGCTGCTCATATGCCGTCCTCCTGAGTGACATCGTGTCTCTACCCCCGATTACAACAGCAACGGGTGATGCTATGATGTCACTTCTGCTGATGTCACTTCCGGTATGCGGGCCAGTGACCACGGGTGGGGGATCTGGAAGGAGCGGCACACAGCCATAGATTATTGTTTTGATCTTCTGATTACAATAACAAGAGACTGGTGTGACCTGGGTCCTCCAATTAACTATTTCTCCACTGTAGTTCATCACTAATGGTACCTTTACACGCCGCTACAGAAGGTTAGAAACAAACGGGTGTCGGAGACAAATGTATCTTGCACCGTCAAAACAACCCGAGGTAGCGGCGTGTAAATCAGGTTGTTGCCACCCGTCACTGTCGACACCTGTTTTTGAGCAGTGCTCTAAAACAGGTTGGTTTCAACCCGATGGTAGCGGCGTCTAAATGAGGTACAGGAAGGTTTTTTCGTCACCTAGCTAACTCCCTGGGGCGTGACACAGCCTCCGGGAAACCGCCCCCCTTCAGTGATCATTGGTGGAAGCTCCTGCGTTACGATTGATTGTCGCTGCATAGGGCGGCATATTTAAGGAACTGACCAGTCACACCACACAATTGCAATAGCATCATGTATTAGCCAGCCTTCCTGTGTTGGCTGGCCAATCATGATGCTATTGCATTGTCCAATCATCGTACCAGCGTCTCGTAATCCACAACTCTGGCACGCCTATGTGTTGTCCCTGCTGCCTCAGGTTCTCCCATATTACCTTCTGTAGCGGCGTGTAAATGAGGGACGGTGCTCTACAGAAGTAGATAGATTTAACCTTCTGTAGAGCACTTTGTAGTGGCGTGTAAAGGCGGCATCGGGTACCGTTTGAAACCATTGGAACGTGCTCGTGCACGTGAGACACCCGGTTGTTTCTAACCTTCTGTAGCAGCGTGTAAAGGTACCATAATTGTTCACATAAGATTTTAACCTTCTGTATTTATTGTGGTTCTAGCTTGATTAGTTGTGTCATGATCTAATCACTATATGTGCATAAATACCTGGCATTTGTGAGATATTCCTTGCTAGACAAAGGGTGCTTGGACCCGAAACATCGCCATCTGTGCCATGTCTGAATAAAATCCTTTTGAATTGCTCAAAAGCATTGGAGTGCTGCAACATTTTTGTACATATAGATAGATAGATAGATAGATAGATAGATAGATAGATAGATAGCAGAGGCTTGAGAAGGGCTGATGTGTAGCCGAAACGTTGCAGTCCAGGATTAAATCCTCATTTTTACCATTATAAAGGAAGTGCTGCTGTCCATTTTTTGCGATAGATAGATAGATAGATAGATAGATAGATAGATAGATAGATAGATTCAGGAGCCATGGTGCTAGCAGCGCCAGTAAGCATGGAGTTAACTGCGATGATCCGCTCGCTTGGTTTATGGCAACGGTTTCAGCAGTGATGTCACCGCTTACCACATCACAGGTCTCTGCTCATTCATTCAGTGATCAGAGAGCTCGAGGAACAGAAGAATTCTTCCTCACTGTGTTCTCTGATATAACAGAGCTGCATGTGTTGAAGAAGAGAGAAGCGAGAGAAGGTGAGGATCGTGGATGGTATTAGGGTGGAGCGGGAGTAATAAAAATGGCGTTACTAAATGGGTCTGTATTTTTTTTGTTTCAAATAAATTAACTTTTCTCTGTGTTGTGTCTTTTTTAACCCTTTATTTGAGATTCTTAATGCCCAGGACTAACTTGGCCTGATATTAAGAATCTCAGGTCTTAATGTCAGCAAATAGAAAAAAAAGCTGATATTAACAACAAATTACCCAGCATGCCACTCACCACCAGGGCTGCTGGAAGACCCTGTTAAAGCATCAGGAAATTATGCTTCCTATGAATGCACCATTTTCAGGGGTGTTGTGGGCTGCTATTCTATAGCATGGGGGAGCCCTAAAACTATGGGCCCTCACTCCGCTGAGAATACCAGCCCTCAGCTGCCTAGTTTTACCTTGAATGGCAATTAAGAATAGAGCGGTGCCCACACATTTTTTTGCAAGCCAAGGTAAAATTAGGCAGCTGAGGGTGGCTGGTCTCCACTGTCTGCTTTCATCAGGCTGGACTTAAAAATACTACAAATCCCCACATTTTTTTTTAATTATTTGATTTATTATTTATTATGATGTCAGGTTGGTTGCCATACACTAGTGTGCATGGCAAACAAGCACAATCACAGTCCATATTGAGGAAATGCAGTCTGCCTGCAACAGCCAATCACAGGGGCTCTCACAGAGTGTGAGCTTCTGTGATTGGCTGTTTGCCTGACAGTGCAGTGAATATGCAAGTAGCTTAATGGACTACAGGAGTCCAGATCTATCTAGTTTACCATCTATTTATCTGTCTATTCTATTCAATCAATCTGTACTACCTGTCTGTCTACTTTTTTCTAACTTTATACATTATTAAAAAAGACCATGTTAAAAATGCATTGCACTTGGACACCAAACGGATATTAGCTGAGAAAAAAGGAAAAATCACATCACGCTCGCACCACACTCTCACCACACACGCACGACCATTCAGAAAGCACTCACACCATTGTCTTGCATCAAAATTGCTCCTATTTACACTCTTACTAGTGTGCATGCACCCTTAAGAAGAATCTTGTGGAGAGGAGTGCCCGGAGAAGTGAGCAGTGAGGTGAGTGTAATTTTTTTTTAAAACTTACTTTCATTATGCTCTGGGATATTGAGAGATTCTTGCAAATAATAAGGGACATAACATTCATAAGAAATAACTTCTCTGCAAACTGAGTTTAGCCTGATCCGGTCATCTCCAATGCAATATATCCATTTAAATTGCATGCAATGTGAATGTATTTATGTATGGGATATGATTTTTTTGAATGAATGAATGTATGTATGTATACGATTCATATGAATGAATATATGTATGTATATATGCGATGCTAATTTTTTTTTTTAAATACCTACACTTGAATGGGCAAGTATTATCTGATATATGAAAGAGAACAGTGAATGCTGTAATTGTTTTTTTTACACAATAAAATCATCTGAAAAGCCCATTGCTTTACATTGATCAGTGAGCTCTCTGATTTTTAATCTTACAGCTCACATAATATTAATAATAATCCATTTATGCAACACTATTAATTCCATATTGCTTTACACACATTTGCAACACTGACCCCATTGGGGCTCATAATCATCCTAGCAGTATGTCTTTGGAGTGTATTAGGAAACCCATGCAACCATGGGGAGAACATACAGTGTTGGCCAAAAGTATTGACACCCCTGCAATTCTGTCAGATAATACTCAGTTTCTTCCTGAAAATGATTGCAATCACAAATTCTTTGTTATTATTATCTTCATTTAATTTGTCTTCAATGAAAAAACACAAAAGAGAAGGAAGCAAAAAGCAAAACATTGATCATTTCACACAAAACGAATGAGCTCCAAATATAAATCAGTTTTTGGTATAAATTAAAGGGGAGAAGGTCTGGCTTTAACCCCTTAGTGACGAAGCCAATTCCCACCCTAATGACCAGATCATTTTTTGCAATTTTGACCAGTGTCCCTTTATGAGTTTTCTGGAACGCTTCAACGGATCATAGTGATTCCAAGATTGTTTTTTCATGACATTTTTCATGTTAGTGATAACAAATTTAGGTCGATATTTTTTGTGTTTAGTTGTGAAAAAAATGAAATTTTGGAGAAAATTTTGAAAATTATGCAATTTTCAACTTTTGAACTTTTATTCGATTAAACCAGAGAGTAATGTCACTAAAAACAGTTAATAAACAACATTTCCCACACGTCTACTTTACATCAGCGCAATTTTACAAGCATAATTTTTTTTGTTAGGAAGTTATAAGGGTTCAAAATTCATCAGCAATTTCTCATTTTTACATCAAAATATCCAAAACCATTTTTGTAGGGACCACATCACATTTAAAGTGACATTGAGGGGTGTATGTCATAGAAAGCACCCAAAAGTGAATACCATTCTAAAAACTGCACCCCTCAAGCTACTCAAAATCACTTTCAAGAAGATTATTAACCCTTCAGGTGCTTCACAGGAATGAATGCAAAGTGAAATGAAAAAAGAAATACATTTACATTTTACCTAAAAATGTTGCTTTAGCATCAATTAATTCACTTTTACAAGGGATAGCAGGACAAATTAGATGCTAAAGTTTTTTACACAGTTTCTTCTAAACGCGCCGATACCCCAGATGGAAAAAATGGGCAAATAGGACTGTGTTCACTGGACCCGCGCTGCTAATGGAGGTGACATCCAAAAATATTACGGTGTTTACCAGTCATCACATTACTGGTGCCGGGAAAAAAAACTCCAGATTCATAATCTCCAGGGTCTCAGCTAACCCCCGGTAACTGAAACTCCAGAGAGTTTATGCCACTGGGAGGCGCTATAGGGCTTTTTCTATCTTATATCTTTAGACGTTTAAGACACTTCCCCACCGGGGAAAAAGAAAGGACGATCATACGGTCATTTATATAAACGCGTAAATTTTATTAACTACATAGTGTGCGGAAAAAGGGGGGGAAGGTGGGAGTAAGGTAGAAACACCAGCATAAATACAGAATAATTTTACAAATATTATATATGTCTACACATGCACAATTAAAGCATAACAGCATTTCAGCATTATCAATCAGGCAATGGTATACATATTCAAAATTTAAGGTAGAGAATAATATAGTTTATAGTTAGTAGCGCCAGTTTATATATAAAGTTATGTATAGTAACTGCACAGTTCCCAGAAATAGAATGATATATACTGGAGATAATCCTATAGCTAAAATTACATCTATATATATATATATAGAGTCAACTGGATGAAAAGATCCTATGAATGTATCAGGACAAGACCAGTGTAATATCCTAGGTCAGTGATGGCGAACCTTTCTGAGGCCGAGTGCCCAAACTGCAACCTAAAACAAAATTATTTATGGCAAAGTGCCAATACGATAATATAACCTAAATTACAGCAGCAGTGGTAATCACAAGCGATGCACAGGGGGGAGAGCCAGCAGATGCTAACTCTCTTCCCTGTACAGGGCTAGTAGTCCTGAAACACTGATGATCAATTCAATTATTTTAACAATTAATTTATTTTAAACTTACCTTTGCAGTCTTCTCTTCTCTTCAGCAGTGGTCAGACAGCTCATGTGTACTGCACATTGAAGCTGAGCTGCTGCCACTGCCCTTTCTAGGAACAGCAGGTGGACTGATCTGTATGGAAAAAATGCAGAATATTAGACAGATAGGAGATAGATTTTATCATGGAATACAAGCAGATTTCATACTGAAATCATGGTCCTCATCTTGTAGTAATATCTCCATCATGACCCTCTCCTTGTAGTTATGTGCTCCATCCTGACCACCTCCTTCTAGCTATGTTCTCCATCCTGATCCTCTCCTTCTAACTTTTTGCTCCATTCTGATCCTCTCCTAGCTATATGTTCCATCCTGACCCTCTCCTTGCAGTTGTGCTCCATCCTGACCCTCTACTGGCAGTAATGTTCCTATCCTGACCCCCAGGGCCGGACTGGGACCAAAAAGCAGCCCTGGAAACCAAGTCCCAGCAGCCCACATACTATATCACCCATCAGCCGCGATCAGTGAATTTAGCTTTTACATTGTCGTGGCCTCATCACTTTCTTAGGGTACTTTCACATCAGCGTTTTTTTTAAATCGCAGCAGTTGCCGTGAAAAAAACGCAACTGCCGCGATTAAAGCATAACGGCTGCACTTGCGGCACACTTGCTGCAATCCCCATACAATGTATATGCGGGCTTGCGGCAGGTGCGGTTTTGGCACTTGCGGCAGGTGCGGCCGCGAAAAAAAAACACGGTCAGCCGAAACCGCACTTGCCGCATCTGCTGCACACTTACCGCAAGCCCCATAGACATTGCATGGGGCTTGCCGCAACTGTGCCGCAAGTGCAGCCGTTATGCGTTAATCGCAGCAGTTGCGATTTTTTCACCGCAACTGCCGCGATTTAAAAAAAACACTGATGTGAAAGTACCCTTAAAGGAGTTTTCTGAAGAGCCACATGTGAATGGTGCAGCAAAGGGAAATCAACCGCAGCTCCATTTACATGGTGATCTACAAAGCCACGTTTCTCGGGATTGTGGGATCCCAGCGGTCAGATCCAGAGCGAAAGGAAAGTCCTGTACAGAAGAGAAGTGATGACTTCCATATTGGAGATAATTAAATTAAACACCATTTAAATGCTGAAAATCACAAAGTCCAATACTGCCTCTCTGGAATTTCAGGAAAAAAAGGTGTACTACGGTCCGCGCTGCCAGAAACATCAAGGAATACCCAAGACGAAGTTGTGATCCAAGCTTTCTTTATTCTCCTCCTACGAAGGTGCCAGGTGGGCACTGAAACGCGTAGGAGGAGAATAAAGAAAGCTTGGATCACAACTTCGTCTTGGGTCTTCCTTGATGTTTCTGGCAGCGCGGACCGTAGTACACCTTTTTTTCCTGAAATTCCTGGTTCAACCCCACGTGCGTGGAGTCGGTGGAGGTCCAGCGGCAGCCATCAGGATACTATCCTACATGCACATAAGCCAGTTGTGGGTCGCACAACTGGAGTAGGTGAGTGAATCACGTTTCTCACCGTTGTAACTTAGTGTCTAGTGATAAGGGCACTATTGCGCCTCTTGTCCCCCTCCCCTCTCTCTTTTAATACTGCCTCTCTGACAACAGGACAGGAGAAGTGGTACTGTGCAGAGTATATATACAGAATAATACAGATACTGAGGATTACACCCACTATACAGGACAGGAGAAGTGGTACTGTGCAGAGTATATATACAGAATAATACAGATACTGAGGATTACACCCACTATACAGGACAGGAGAAGTGGTACTGTGCAGGGTATATATACAGAATAATACAGATACTGAGGATTACACCCAGTATACAGGACAGGAGAAGTGGTACTGTGCAGTGTATATATACAGAATAATATAGATCCTGAGGATTACACCCAGTATACAGGACAGGAGAAGTGGTACTGTGCAGTGTATATATACAGAATATTACAGATACTGAGGATTACACCCAGTATACAGGACAGGAGAAGTGGCACTGTGCAGTGTATATATACAGAATAATACAGATACTGAGGATTACACCCAGTATACAGGACAGGAGAAGTGGCACTGTGCAGTGTATATATACAGAATAATACAGATACTGAGGATTACACCCAGTATACAGGACAGGAGAAGTGGCACTGTGCAGTGTATATATACAGAATAATACAGATACTGAGGATTACACCCAGTATACAGGACAGGAGAAGTGGCACTGTGCAGTGTATATATACAGAATAATATAGATACTGAGGATTACACCCAGTATACAGGACAGGAGAAGTGGTGCTCTGCAGTGTATATATACAGAATAATACAGATACTGAGGATTACACCCAGTATACAGGACAGGAGAAGTGGTACTGTGCAGTGTGTATATACAGAATGATACAGATACTGAGGATTACACCCAGTATACAGGACAGGAGAAGTGGTACTGTGCAGTGTGTGTATATACAGAATAATACAGATTCTGAGGATTACACCCAGTATACAGGACAGTAGAAGTGGCACTGTGCAGTGTATATATACAGAATAATACAGATACTGAGGCTCACACCCAGTATACAGGACAGGAGAAGTGGTACTGTGCAGTGTCCACCACACACATCCAGATGTACACACATACAGTATGGGCCTTTTCATATCTGCGTTTTGGCTGTGTTTGGCTTCATTTGCGTTTGTATGTGTTTTTACCCCTAAAAACACATTCCAAAACGCACCCACAGGGTTTAATGCAAAAGCAATGCAAAACGCAAAGCACATGTGCTTTTGCAAGTGCAGCCAAAAGCGTGGGCTGCAACGCTTTGGGCTGCAGTTGCAAAAACACATGCGTTTTGCATTAAATGAAGCCAAACACAGCCAAAACGCAGATGTGAACTGGGCATATATATATATATATATATATATATATATATATATATATATATATGCACATACATTCATATGACACACACGCACATCCATATGTACACATACATTATATATACGCACACATCCGTATGTACACACACAGTATATGTGTATATGCAGACACATCCATTTGTACACACATATACATTACATATATATTTTTTATATACATATACACATCCATATGTAAACACACATCCATGTATACACACACATCCATGTATACACACACACATCCATATGCACACACACATCCATGTATACACACACATCCATGTATACACACACACATCCATATGCACACACACAGACACATGTACACACACACAGACACATGTACACACACAGACACATGTACACACACAGACACATGTACACACACAGACACACGCACACACAGACACACGCACACACAGACACACGTACACACAGACACACAGACACACGTACACACACACACACGTACACACGTACACACACACACGTACACACACACATCCATGTATACACACACATCCATATGCACACACAGACACATGCACACACACAGACACATGTACACACACTGACACATGTACACACAGACACACGTACACACAGACACACGTACACAAACACATCCATGTATACACACACATCCATATGCACACACACAGACACATGCACACACACAGACACATGTACACACACTGACACATGTACACACAGACACACGTACACACAGACACACGTACACACACACATCCATGTATACACACACATCCATATGCACACACAGACACATGCACACACACAGACACATGCACACACACAGACACATGCATACACACAGACGCATGCACACACACAGACACACGTACACACACAGACACACGTACACACACAGACACACGTACACACAGACACAGTACACACAGACACACGTACATACACACGTACACACACACACGTACACACACATACACACACGTACACACACACACATCCATGTATACACATACATCCATATGCACACACACAGACACATGCACACACACAGACACATGCACACACACAGACACATGCACACACACTGACACATGTACACACACAGACACACGTACACACAGACACACGTACACACAGACACACGTATACAAACACACGTACATACACACAAACGTACACACACGTACACACACACGTATACACACACATCAATATGCACACACAGACACATGCACACACACAGACACATGCACACACACAGACACATGCACACACACAGACACATGCACACACACACACGTACACACACACACGTACACACACACGTACACAAACACACGTACACACACGTACACACACACACGTACACACACACATCCATGTATACACACACAGACACATGCACACACACAGACACATGCACACACACAGACACATGTACACACACAGACATGTGTACACACACATCCATATGTACACACACATCCATGTATACACACATACATCCATATGTACACACACAGACACACATCCATGTATACAGATACACATCCATATGTACACACAGACACATCCATGTATACACACAGACACATGTATACACACAGACACATGTATACATACAGACACATGTACACATGTACACACACACACACATCCAAATGTACACACACATCCATGTATACACATATACATCCATATGTACACACACAGACACACATCCATGTATACAGACACACATCCATATGCACACAATCATACAGTACATACATACACACATTTACAGTACACACACATACACATGGAGAGGGAGGGATATACATGGTCTTACAGTGTTGCTCTGCTGAGTCACAATTACCATCCAGGACAGGACTCTGCTCTCGGTCCGTCGCTCTGTCTGTGGGATTGATGGCATTTGTTTGACAGGTCACAGATCTGGGGGGGGAGGGGGGCAGTGAAAGTTCAAACAAATAAATCCCCTGTGCCTCAGATGGAGACGCAGCCACCAGACAGAGTCCAGACACACTGCAGAAACCTCCAGGCTGGAGGCATAATACTCCTTCTTACCGCCCAGGATGAAGGAGGTCGCTCAGCCCACGCAGGAGATGAAGCCAGAGGACGTGCCTGGTACCAGCCGACAGTGCAGGTACGGGTACTGCATGGCCCCAGGCCCCTGGTCAGCAGGGTGTACAGAAGCTTCAGGGAGGCTGGAGCCGCTGAGGAGTGGCGGAGCAGTCATCATACTCCTCCTCCAAGAACCGGCTGCAGGAACACAGCCGGAAGCTCCACACCGGAAACGCGGCTGCGGCTACTGTGCAGCTCCCCAGCTGTGCCCGGCCGGCGGCCGCAGACAGACAGAAAGGGGCCGCAGGCAAAGCTCTTAAAGGTAAAGAGCGGCCGCAACGGTGCAATTCCACTTCAGCCCACCGGGAGAACTCCCGGTATGCCCTATGGCCAGTCCGGGCCTGCTGACCCCCCCTTCTTGTAGTAATGTCTTCATCCTTATCCCCTTGTAGTATGCCCCATCCTTGTCCCCTTCGGTAATGTCCCATCCTTGTCCCCTTGTGGTAATGTCCCCATCCTGCCCCATCATGTAGTAATGCCCCATCCTGTTGTAATGCCCTATCCTTGTCCTCTTGCAGCAATATTCCCCATCCTGCAGTAATGCCCTATCCTTCTCCCCTTGTAGTAATATGCCCCATCCGTGTCCCCTTGAAGTAATATGCCCCATCCTGCAGTAATGTGTCTCATCCTTGTCCCTTGGTGTTATTGCACCACTATTGTCCCCATCACATAGTAATATGCCCCAACTTGCCCCCTGGTACTATTGCCCTATTCTTGCCTCCATTACATAGTAATCTGCCCCATCCTTGTCCCCATCACATAATAATATGCCCCATCCTGCCATCACATAACAATATGCCCCATCCTGCCCCCTGTTAGTATTGCCCCATCCTGCCCCATCACATAACAATATGCCCCATCCTGCCCCATGACATAATAATATGCCCCATCCTGCCCCCTATTAGTATTGCCCCATCCATCCATCCATCCATCCATCATCCTCTTAGTATTGCCCCATCCATCCTGCCTCCTCTTCGTATTGCCCCATCCATCCATCCTCCTCCTAGTATTGCCCCATCCATCCATCCATCTATCCTCCTCTTAGTATTGCCCCATCCATCCATCCTCCTCTTAGTATTGCCCCATCCATCCTTCCTCCTCTTAGTATTGCCCCATCATCCATCCTCTTCCTCCAGGTATTGCCCCATCCTCCTCCTCCTTGTATTACCCCATCCTCCTCCTCCTAGTATTGCCCCATCATCCTCCTTGTATTGCCCCATCATCCTCCTCCTGCTAGTATTGCCCCATCATCCTCCTCCTTGTATTGCCCCATCATCCTCCTAGTATTGCCCCATCCTCCTCCTCCTCCAGGTATTGCCCCATCATCCTCCTCCTCCAGGTATTGCCCCATCATCCTCCTCCTTGTATGGCCCCATCCTCCTCCTCCTCCTAGTATTGCCCCATCCTCCTCCTCCTAGTATTGCCCCATCCTCCTCCTCCTCATAGTATGGCCCCATCATCCTCCTCCTGCTAGTATTGCCCCATCATCCTCCTCCTGCTAGTATTGCCCCATCATCCTCCTCCTCCAGCTATTGCCTCATCATCCTCCTCCTCCAGGTATTGCGCCATCATCCTCCTCCTCCAGGTATTGCCCCATCATCCTCCTCCTCCAGGTATTGCCCCATCATCCTCCTCCTTGTATGGCCCCATCCTCCTCCTCCTCCTAGTATTGCCCCATCCTCCTCCTCCTCATAGTATTGCCCCATCATCCTCCTCCTCCTAGTATTGCCCCATCATCCTCCTCCTAGTATTGCCCCATCCTCCTCCTCCTCATAGTATTGCCCCATCATCATCCTCCTCCTCATAGTATTGCCCCATCATCCTCCTCCTTGTATAGCCCCATCCTGGCTGCTGGTGAAAGAAAAACATACTTTCATACTCACCTTTCTTCCTTCACCGCTGCTGCAGCTTGCATCTTGTGCGTCTCCAGCACTGAGGGCGGTCACGTGATGCCGGGCGCGTCACGTGACCGCTGTCACATGACGCTGGCCGGGAGGGCGGGCCTAGAAGTGTCTGAGAGAGGAGAAAAGTCTCCTCTGCTCAGATACAGCTTAGATCTGCCGGCGGCGCGGCGCGCGCCGGCAGATCAAAGCTGCAGTGTGGTGGCGAGGCTGCGTGCCAGCGGAGGCGGCTCTGCGTGCCACCGCGGGCACGCGTGCCATAGGTTCGCCATCACTGTCCTAGGTATATAATATATCCCTATGCTAGTGCGTGTTAATCAAGCAGTCTCCAATAAGCTACAACTCCCGGATCCACAATACCTGTGTATGCAGGTTCCACTTATAACCTCTTAATGCAATACACTAAGGTTACCAGCTCCAATCCTGACAGGATCATAATCCCTCCATAGAAAAATGCAGAATCCCCATGCACAACTACTCTGGGACCATAGCATGTATCCCCTAACTAGCATTACGCAGCTACAAGTTAGAATAGAAGTAATTCAATACCTGGAAATATCCAGCATCTGTATCATGCATGCGCCCTTATGCGCATTTCGGAAGTTCTCCTTCGTCTGAGGGCTTAGGGAGTGAGGGGGAAGGGGCGGGTTAAAATAGTAGTGGGAGCCAATCCACATGCCGCTCTTGTTACTATAGCGGCGGACGCCACCCCAATGTCACGTCCGGCCCCGCGTTATCAGTGGCGTCATGGAAGGGCGTGCCAGTGGGTCAGCTGACCCACAGCACGCTCACCATGGAGACGCCAAACCGGTGAGCGGGACGGCGCAATTAGGGAAGCGCTCGCACAGCATCGCGAGCTATGATACATAAGATGAATTCCTTATGGTTATATAAACAGATGGTAATGTTATTATAATAAATCCAATGGCGACTAGAATTGAATGTTATATATAAAAATGTAGTATACACTATATCCCTGGTCAATGTAAATGAGTCTAAGTGAAAGCTATATAGGGAAAAAGATGATAGTAGTCCATGTCCACATCAAAGCAGACAGATTAAATATAGTATAATGGTATAAAGGGTTATATGGCACCAAGTACTTAAATAGTACCTCTCATAATATCTCCTCATAATAGTGTGATTGGAACACCATCACTATACAAAGTTTATAACTTCTACATAACTAATCACCCTCAAAGAACTCACTTATATCAGGGGTATATATGTACCGCCCCAGAAAAGAAAACTATTAGTTATATACAGACATTCGACATGTTAACACCCCATGTAGGTAATCGCCAAAAACATATACATATGTCCCAGTTATAAAAATATGAGTATGCCACATGCTGACAGACACATATCTATTATTATTTTTTATTTATTATTTATTAATATTTTTAATGGGGAATTACACATTCATGATACATGTATATCCAGGGAAGTACACTACCCACTATATCTCAAACTCTGTTAGATTTAGCATGCCTAGTATAGGAGGCTACAGAATTCTAAATATACAAATACCACATCACATACTCTCTCACTTCAATATTGCGAATAGCTATGATCACTTAGTCCAACTTAGAGCATTACTATACTGGTTATCCCATAAAGGCTCACTTTTATCAAGAACATATATATCCCCTCAAATAATTTTTTACATATACGTGTACGTGTTCAGCATATGATGACTACTACATTAGGCAATCACCATAAGACGTACATGTGCTACATATAAAAGGACGTACATATACTGCATGTAAAGGCACATACAGACATTTACAGCGTATATATCATATAAGTCCATTCATAGATGTTAATTCTTCTTGATTCGCCATTGTTGAGTAATCAGATGTATCACGTCATCATATTCTTATCACAAGTGGCATGAATATCCCAATACTAAAATTTTAAAAAAACAAAAATAAATTTACTATTTAAAAACAACCGCATATGCTCCTATATAGAGACTAGACTTCATAGATAAGGTACATAACTAATGGTCTCATTAAGGCCTGCTGGTTGGACTGTTTTCAACGTCCAAATCCAACGCGTTTCAAGTTGGGCTAGTTTCACCGTGGCATTTCCACCCCGAAAACCCAAATCAACCATCTCAATGCCACGTACCATGAATTCTTTCCCATTACAATGGTGGTACTTTTTAAAATGCCTAGGAATGGTCTTTAGCAAATTCTCATCCTCAATATCCTTGGCTGCCCCAATACCCAATATGTGTTCCCTTACTCGTATTTTTAATTGGCGACTAGTCAGCCCTATATAGATCTTTTTACAGGGACATACTCTGTAGTATATAACCCATTTGGATTCACAGGTAATCCGTTGTTTGATCGCAAATGTATTGGATCCAGTTGAATCAACAAATGAGTTGCTATAATCTGTCCAAAAATGTTCCTTTTCCATAGCCATCGTAGTGGCTTCTAATAAGTTGATCACTCAAATTTTTGCAACGTCTGATGGCCATCTGTGGTTTGGCTGGTAAGATTTTGGTCAAGGTTGAATCAGTCTGCAGGATATGCCATGATCTTTCTAGGGCGTTTCTTATTTTATCATACCCACTGTTATAGCCAGTAATAAATCTAACAGGGTTGGTGGATTTTTGATTTCTGTGCGCATATAGCAGCTGATTGCGTGATGAATATTTGGCCCTGTTATATGCTTTTTTGATCATCCTTTTGCTATAACCACGTTCTAAGAATCTACCCTTAAGATCTATGGCCTGTCTCTCAAATTCCTCCGTCTGGGAGCACAAATGGAGGAATTGACCCGTGGGCACAGATTTTAATATATATGTGGGATGTGCCGATTTGGCATGTAGTAAGCTATTAGTGGAAGTTGGCTTACGGTATAATGAGGTATGTAGTAAACCATTCTTATCACACTCAATAGATACATCCAGAAAGTCAACCCGTGTGCTCGAGTAGGAATAAGTCAAATGTATATTATTGGTATTGGAGTTCAACTCTTTCATAAAGCCTTCAAGTTCACTCACCGCATCCTGCCATATAAAGAAAACATTATCTATGTATCGCGTCCAAAATGGGACGCGATCGGCAGAGATGCCACCATCAGTCAAAAAGAGGTCCCTCTCCCACAGCCCCAGGAACAGGTTTGCATAGGCCGGTGCAAAGGATGCACCCATCGCTGTTCCCTGGAGCTGCACGTAGAAGGACCCCTTAAAAGTAAAGAAATTATTAGTGAGTGAGAACTCCAATAAACACAAGACAAATTCCACCAAGTCCAATGGCAAATGTGACCTACATAGAAAAAACCTAGCCACCCGTAATCCATCAGCATGTTTGATGTTGGTGTATAGGGACTCTACATCCCACACACACCATTACTGCGTCGCCACTTAAAGAGACACCACTATTTTCTTGAGAAAATCTACAGTATCCCCCGTGTATGATGGCAATGATTCGACAAAGGGTTGGAGGATCGAGTCAACCCACCCATTTACATTCTCTAGAAAGTTGTTATTACCAGAAATGATCGGTCTCCCGGGTGGAACCGTCTGACACTTTTGAATTTTCGGTAGGAGATACAATGTAGATACTGACGGTTCCACAATACGTAGCGCCGAAGCCAGCTGACTGGTGAGGGGTGTATGTCATAGAAAACACCCAAAAGTGACACCATTCTAAAAACTGCACCCCTCAAGCTACTCAAAATCACTTTCAAGAAGATTATTAACCCTTCAGGTGCTTCAGAGGAATGAATGCAAAGTGAAATGAAAAAAGAAATACATTTACATTTTACCTAAAAATGTTGCTTTAGCATCAATTAATTCACTTTTACAAGGGATAGCAGGACAAATTAGATGCTAAAATTTTTTACACAGTTTCTTCTAAACGCGCCGATACCCCACATGGAAAAAATGGGCAAATAGGACTGTGTTCACTGGACCCGCGCTGCTAATGGAGGTGACATCCAAAAATATTACGGTGTTTACCAGTCATCACATTACTGGTGCCGGGAAAAAAAACTCCAGATTCATAATCTCCAGGGTCTCAGCTAACCCCCGGTAACTGAAACTCCAGAGAGTTTATGCCACTGGGAGGCGCTATAGGGCTTTTTCTATCTTATATCTTTAGACGTAAGAACAGAATAAGCACCCTTTCTTTGGATGTCTCAAGTCAGTGGGCTGTCATTATCGGGTTAAGTTTGATCTAAAGGTAAGGACACACCAACAAAGTATTCTGTCTTGGCTAGAGAATTTATACAAGGCAAAGGAAAAAAATTCTAGTTTCAAAGAAAAAAAATTACCATTGATGCAATTTTAATATAATGTACAAATATGGTACCTTTTAACTTACCAAACAACGCCATAACAGAAAAATAAAGCATGTTTCTCATTTGATGACAATTTGTAAAAATAATTTACTGTAATTCTCTTTGGCAAATAGTAACAAAAAGTAATTTGAATAACTATGAAATAGAGTGCAATTACATCACAGACCATCCTTCAACATCAGGTCATAGCTTTATTTCGGAAATAGTAGGGAGGTAACTGTGAAAAGAGTAAGAAAATGTCACTTTCATTAGATATACTGTGGGCACCCCATAACTAAAAGTTATCTCCAATGTTTCTGCACCAAGATTACTTATAAAGCACAGCTCTTCTGTAAGTGTCACTGCATTCGAGTACATGCACACACCTTTTAGACTTTACCATTCCAGTTGAGTTTTGCCAGAAGAATATTCAAGGATGCTTCAGGAAATACACGCATCTTTTGTCCTGAAGTGTTTTTGATTGGCAACTTTTTGCTTTTTCTTGTTGTTGCTTTTGCTGGCATTTTTATTTTGTACTTTTAAAAATTATTGACTGGCTTCAAAGAGGAAGCCACCTGAAGAATGGTCAGGTTACTTCTTTTATGGTTTTTACAGCCTAAAACATGTGGTAAAGAAGTTCATAAAGATGGGATATTTGCACAACAAATCATTTTGATATTTTAATGCACATGTTTATTCTTTTGCTATTTATAAAGTGTTTTTAAGCGGATTTCAGGCAAAGATATTGTGTGCACATGCCCTTGGATCATGGTAATATACAGCTCTTGGCGATAGGGTCCACTCCAGGGGGTTGGTGACTAGAGATGAGCAAACCTTTTGAAGTGAACCTTGGCTCAGTTCACCGAACTTCTGAACCTCTTTCAAATCAATGGAAGGCAAAGTCAAGGGACTAGAAAACATCTTCAAAGGGGCCCAAAAGCTGCCAAACACAGCTCAAACCATTTTATAATGAAGCCCCGCTCTTTTGGCACAGTCATTATCTTCTTACACTATTACTTAGCATATGTCAGCTCAGCAGTCACCATGCTTCTCCTGATTGGTTAAAAATAGACTTAGCCCCATCCACCCTCTCTGCTGGCATCTGTGATTGGTTGCCAGTATATCAATTAATCTGCATAAGATTACTGTAAGAATAAATAAATAGTTGAAAAAATTGTCATGGCATTCCTCTCAATTTTGATAACAACCAAGAGAAAGCCATCAGATTTGGTCTGCAGGCTGCAGCTGTCTGCTGTACCCTAGCTGTCAAAGAAAAATAGGTGGCATTCCTTGCCTATTTATTAATTTGTTTTTTTAAAGCTAAATACAAGGCTAAAACACCCTTTAGTGCAACATGAAAGACACTAAAGGGTGCAAGCTTACAATATATATGTGAGTGGAGGATTACCCGTATATACTCGTGTATAAGCCGAGTTTTTCAGCACATAAAATGTGCTGAAAAGTCCCCCCTCGGCTTATACACGGGTATATACGGTAGCCCCAGCTGTATACAGCCCCCCCGTGGTATCCAGGGCCCCCCTTGCTGCACCTGTAAAGGAAGATGTCAGTATACTTATCGCTGCCGCCTCCGCTCCGCTGCTCGGTCACCGCGCTGCTCCGGGTCTTCATGCTTCCTGTTCCTTCTCCGGCGCTCAGGAAATGACGTCATTGTTCGAGCGCCGGAGAAGGAACAGGAAGCATGAAGATCCGGAGCAGCGCGGTGACCGAGCAGCGGAGCGGCGGCGGCAGCGATAACTATACTGACATCTTCCTTTACAGGTGCAGCAAGGGGGGCCCTGGATACCACGGGGGGGCTGTATACAGCTGGGGCTGCTGTATACAGCTGGGGCCCCTGGGGGGGGGTCTGTATACCTCTGGGGCTGCTGCTGTATATACCCCCTGGGCTGCTGCTGTATATACCCCCTGGGGCTGCTGCTGTATATACCCCCTGGGGCTGCTGCTGTATACTACCACTGGGGCTGCTGCTGTATACTACTACTGGGGCTGCTGTATACTACTACTGGGGCTGCTGTATACTACCACTGGGGCTTCTGCATACTACTACTGGGGCTGCTGCTGTATATACCCCCTCGGGCTGCTGCTGTATATACCCCCTGGGGCTGCTGCTGTATACTACCACTGGGGCTGCTGCTGTATACTACTACTGGGGCTGCTGTATACTACTACTGGGGCTGCTGTATACTACCATTGGGGCTTCTGTATACTACTACTGGGGCTGCTGCTGTATATACCACTGAGGCTGCTGTATACTACTACTGGGGCTTCTGTATACTACCTCTGGGGCTTCTGTATACTACCACTGGGGCTGCTGTATATACCTCTGGGGCTGCTGTATACTACCACTGGGGCTGCTGTATATATCTCTGGGGCTGCTGTATACTACCACTGGGGCTGCTGCTGTATATACCACTGGGGAGGCTGCTGTAACACTGCTGGGGCCTGTATGTACCACTGGGGAGGCTGCTGTATACCACACTTCTGGGGGCTGTATACTACCACTGGGGAGGCCTGTATACCACTGTGGGGGCCTGTATACCACACTGCTGGGGGCTGTATACCTGTGCTGGGGTCCACCCTCGGCTTATACACGAGTCAATAGGTTTTCCCAGATTTTGGGGGCAAAAGTAGGGGGGTCGGCTTATAAAAGGGTCGGCTTATACACGAGTATATACGGTATGTAGCTGTTGACATCTATATACTGTATCTATCTGTAAATCTATATATTTATTCCATATATCTATAAATCTATCTGTACTTTACATCCATCTACTGTATCTATTTATCCATCCACTTGAACAGCAGAAAAGTTGATCAATCTTTAAAATCTTAAAAGATTTTAAAATTTTGAAAAAATTAGCAGGCTGCAGCAGCCCCAGGAGTGGTGACCCCATTAGATGAGTCACTCCTGGAGCTTTGCCACAGATCTCTCACTTCTCATGTGTGTTAGCAAACAGGGTAATGCCATTTGGACTTGATGCCAGCTGGGTAATGTAAGCTGGCAGCAAGATCTGAAGTGAGCAATGTTGATGCACAAACAGATACTCATTATTACTACCAAGTCAGTAAGGATACAATTAACCACACCAATAAATATGTTATTTGAAAAATATCCCCATTGCATTTTTTTTACTTTTTTAAATTAAAATCCATTTGTTTAAAATAAAAAAAAAGGATGTAAAAAAATAATTTGAAACAACGCCTAAAAAATAATGAATCCTAAATAATGCCGAAATAGTTCCAGCATATGCAGAAAAGATCAGTGACTACATCTCCTATATGGTGGGAAACCAGGCAATGCATGCAGTGTGAAAAGCCGAGAATTCTCTAAGGTTGTTTCAGGCTACACCATGGGTATCACGTAGCAGGGAATCCTGCTGTGTGACCTGAGATAACCTGAGTAGCGTCATTGCTCATAACAGGTGCTTTCTCACGAAAGCTGCAATATCTCGCGAGACATAGCGGGTATATCTTACCGGTACCATGAGACAGCGTGTGTGAGAAGCGGTGACATCAGGGAGTGCAGTGCAGTTCAAACTTGTGGTATAGCCCCTGTGTAACCCCTCGAGTCTGAACTGCAGTAATGTTTGTGATGGCACTGCTTGTCACACTCTCATGCATGACTGTGCCTGCTCTCACAGAATATGGGGGATATTTTCTGTGTCCATGACCCCACCATATTGTTTTAAAGCCCCATGCCCCTAGTATGTTCTTTGATGCTTCTGTTGAAGCAGACTGAAGTCAGCAAAGTCTTTTCCCTTGCAGATATGGTGCAGGTTTTTAGTGCAGAAAAAAGAAATCTGAACCACATGCACTGGATAAAAAAAGCAATGTGTGCACAGCACGTCTGACCTGTCATAGACCTTTTCTGGCTTCACGATAGACACCCATATTTTGATGCAGATTCTCCAAATCTGCGTAAAAACAGCATCAAGCAATGTACCATGAGCACAGGGCCTAAGATGGTTCATGGAGAACCGCAGTTGTGGTGAAAGGGCTTTAGGATTCCTTTTCCCCCTGGCTACCTCCACAAAGATTTGTACTGCAGGGGAGAGAGAGCAACTACAGTCCTCAAGGTAATAAGATTGTACAAGTTTACCGGATTTCCTTAGCAATGCACAGCTGCTTATTTCATCACCTGCAGAGGTGATGATTCCAATGCTAAGGAAGACCTGAAAACATGAACTGTTTGCAGCCCCTGAGAACTGCATTTGGCCAACCCTGTTCTATAGGGGTGTGTGTGGTGTCTTGCATTTTCATACCTCAGACCATCAGGCAATATAGTTGCGGCTTGTTTGCTAGGAACTCTAGGGCAGTATCAAATCACCTCTCTGCAGAATCAGTCCAGCAGACAAGCAGTATAAAAACATGAGGATTACCTTTATGTGGAGTTTCCTATTCTATCAATATACCACTAACTCCCCAAAATCCACAAGGACATCTTTCCATCATCTTTACAACCAATTGTACTTGATATTGAAGCATTAGGAGAAAGACTTGGGGAATGGGTAGACCATTATCTTCAACCCTTTTAGTAAAAGTCCCAAGTCACATTGGAGACACATATCATATGTCAATCATATGTTTTATGATTTTGAGCAGCGTGAATAATATTGTTGGTTACCTTGTGATGTCGTGAAATTATATCCGTCCATCCCACGTAGAGTAGCTTTAAGTTGTCTTAGATATCAACTAGACACTTATAGTAACTATAGCACTGAAATAAAACAGTTTTTGGCTCTTGCTGTGGATTTTTTAATCAACCACAAATACTTCAGATTTGACAAAAGATTTTTCCTCCAGAAAAGAGAAGTTAGTATGGGTGCCATATTTTCATCTTCTTTGGCAAGTCTTATCACAACTACATGGGAAGAAAAACATCTATACCACCATTCTAACCCTTATCTGGAGGATATTATGTGGCTGGGTAGATTTATTGATGAAGTTCTATTTGTGTGGAAATGTCAACTACAAAAAATTGAACGCTTTGTTTGTTATTTGAATGATAACAATTTCAATCTTAGATTTATAAGCAAGTAAATCTCTATAAAAAAAATCGATTTTCTAGACATTACACTAAGCGGTAACAATGACCATAATTGTGTCATTTTTTCTCCATACCGCAAACTTACAACTATTAATATACTTCTTATGGCCACTTCTTCCCATCTGCCCCATGTCAAAATAACTATCCCAGTAGGGTAAACTCAAAAGAATGAAAATAAATAGTTCAAGTGATTCTTTTTTCTTTAATGTATCTACAAAAACTTGTAATAGATTGAAAAATAGAGTTTACCATGATTGGGTTTTGAATAGAGCAGATTCCTTGGTCAAGAATATAGACCACAAAAAATCCTAATAAATGAAACAACAAATAAAATAGGACCTAAATCTAATAATTAGATATGAGCGAACACTTCAGTGTTCGAATTCGGTTTGGTTTGCCAAATGCGGGTTGCTCATTGAATTGTTCGACAAACACTTTGGTGAACCTCCCAAACCTCATTAAAATCAATTGAATCAACATGAAATACATAGGAGACACCTTCAAAGGTGTGCAAAAGCTAACACACACATATCATCTTACCAGTCTCCCACTACTTGCTTGCTTGTTTGATTACTTGCTTCTGGGTCCACTCTCCCTCTCACTTTCTTCTGGTCCTACCAATGAAGCTTCATGCATATTCATTTCATTGACTGCCAACAGCCAATCACAGGAGCTCATGCTCTGTGAGAGCGTCTGTGATTAGCAGTTGCAATCAGACTGCATTTCCACAATCTGGATGGTTGTGTGTGGCAACCAACCCGACATCATAGTGTGTGAAAAAAAAATAATGGAAAAAAAACTGCATGGGGCTTCGCCTTATTTTTAATTGCCAGCCAAGGTAAAACTAGGCAGCAGAAGACTGGTATTTTCAGCGGGGTCAGGGCCCATCGTTATTGGGCCCCACATGCTATAGAATAGCAGCCTGCAGCCACAGTCATAAGAAGCACCAATTCCTACCACTTTACACGGCTCTTCCAGTTGCTGTGTAGCTGTGGCAAACTGGGTAATAAGGGGTTAATGCCAGTTTTGTATTGCCAGCTGGCATTAAGCCCAAAATTCTTAACGTGTTACACTCTGCCATTAAGAATTTCAAACAAATAGTAAAGAAGACACAACAGAGAGAAAACTTTTTATTAGAAATGAAAAGTAAACAAATATCTCAACCCCAATTTTTATTACTCCCTCATACTCATCCTCGATCCTCTGCAACGTCTTCTTCATTGCAGACTGCGGTGAAGAATACAGCATTGAATTGAGTGAGTGAGCTGCCAGCTCTGACCTAGTAAGCAGGGACTCCTGAGATCACCCAAGGACAGCTCAGGTAACCATGATACTAGGGATGAGCGAGTCTCATCGTTGCTATTCGTTACTCGCCGAATAGTAGGGTACTCGGGCTACTCGTTATTCTGCGAGTTTCCTGGCAATTACTCGCACAGTAACGAGTCCAATGTAAATCAAGGGAAATGCAATTCCTCTGCTGCTGGACCTTATAAAGAGGTCTGGCAGCAGAGGAAAACCTGCTATTCCCTAATTCATTGTATAGATGCCTGCGGTAAAAAACTGTAAGCCATAAAATCAAACTGCATTCTCCCGGATTGCCCCGGTCCGTTGCAATCTGGTACCATAGAGTCCCATATTACTGTGCGCCGGATTGCTCTGGACCAGGGCAATCCGGGAGAATCCGGTTTAGGGTAAGATTCAAAAAATCGGTCAAAACCGGATTAATCTGGTCCGGTGCAATCCGGTACCATAAAGTCCCATGTTACGGTGCTCCGAATTGTCCAGGACCAGGGGCAAACCGGGAGAATTCCGGTTTGATCCGGTTTTAAAAATTGGAAAAAAAACGGTCCGGTGCAATCCGGCGCCCCGTAACATGGGACTCTATGGTACCGCATTGCACCCGACAGGGTGAATCCGGGAGAATCCGGTTTAAATTTACAGCTTACGGGTTTTTACCGCCGGCTTCTAAACAATGAATTAGGGAATTGCAGGTTTTTCCTCTGCTGCCAGACCTCTTTATAGGGTCCAGCAACAGAGGAATTAATCGCAATACTCGCTTCACCATTGACTTAAATAGGACTCGCTATACTCATAACATGTACCGAGTATCGGGACCTACTCATTACGAGTCCAGAGAGTCTGAATATTTCAGTACTCACTCATCCCTATATGATACCCAGTATGGTATTACGGGAGAGCAAAGCAGCGAGAAGCAGGGAGGGAAGCATCGGTCGGGGGGGCAAGGTAGAGGGGAGGGAAGCACCGGATGGAATGCATTAGCTGTTCCTTTGAAATAAGTGGCGGGAAAGTTGGCGATGAAGTCTTTTCACCGCTTGATTTCCCGACAGCTATTTCAAATTAACAGCTAATGTATCAGTTGTTCCTTTGAAATAGCTATTGGTGCCGTCATAGGGTTCATAGGAGTTCATGCTTGACAGCATGAACTCAGATGAACTTTACCATGGACGGGTGCGCAGCTACATCTCGACCACAGATGTAGCTGAGCTAAAGAAGAAGACTCTGTTGGACTAAGTCAGAGGGAAGAGGTTTTTCTTGGATAAAGTTGGAGTCAGTAATGTGTTTTGTTTTTTTTTCTAATAAAACATTTTTTGTCTGTGTTGTGTTTTTTTAACCCTTTACTAGAAATTCATGATGGTCATGTTTAATATTGGCGTGACCCCATGAATTTCAGGCTTAGGGTCAGCTGATAATGCAAAGCTGGCCCTAACCCCATTATTACCCAGTGAGCCACCCGGCACCAGGGCCGCTGGAAGAGTTGGATAAGGTGCCAGAAGATGGGGCTTCTATTAAGAGGAGATTTTAAGGTTCCTGGATTTCACAGTTTGTGCACTATCTGGAACTGTTCGAAAAATTCACAGCCTGCAGGTGTTCCAACACCTGCAAACTCAAGGAAGCTTACAAACTTTCTTTTAAAGCTGCATTAAATTCTACAGGTTGAAAGAAACCAGTAGACCCGATGGCTATGAACAATACCTAACCTTAGGTGTTTCCACATACGATCTGTGTAGTCAATTATGACTTTTAGGATTGCTACCTACCTATTAGGTGGCATTAGAGTTTTTCACTTCGCCACTGAAGTGACAATTTGCATACGCAATTTCCCAGAGGAGCATCGCGGCTTTAAGTCTCCTCACTGCCGGCTGGCAGAATACTCTTCACAAGGAAAATAGCTGATCCCCCACTTATGAACTGATTCTAAAATTTTTGATCCAAATTTGTAATTGGCAAACATGTTAGGTGAAAGTTTGCTAATCTCTATTGGTGACTTCTTTGTAGGCCCCTGAACGGAAAATTTCAGTCACTGTCTTTGACTTAAAGGCAGCCACAGAATGGATAGTACAGTGTGTTTATAAACAGGAACTCAGGTTACAAGCTATTTATTTTGTGAGATCATGGTGACATTACTAAGCCTGTGTTTGGTTAAAGAGCCTGAATGGGTTTCAAAACAGTCCTAAGAGACCTTACAGTATTATTCTCATGTTTCCTAAGCAGTTGGAGGCTTTTCAAATTTGAAATTCACTTCAATCTGATATGCTGCATATCGATTATTTTTTTTAAATTTGATACAGCTAGAGATTTTAAATCTCTAAAGATTCACTCTTCTCCAATGGTATTGCAGGTATTTTCATATTCTGTTACCATGTGTGATATCTGTGTCGATGCATTACCCCGCCATCCCTGCTTTAAATGTTGTCTGACGCAGGGTGATCATTCAGTAGACATGTTTTATTCTGGGAAATTGTGGCTATGCCTACTCCAAAATGTTTGGGACTAAATCCCTATTAACTTGTTTTTTATCCTGCTGTCAAACCAGGGTAGACTACTCACTATTTAAATATCTGAGTATCAGTTTACCATCTACTATATAATCGTCTTTCTGTCTCTCTGTAATGGAAATCCCGAGTTGCTGATTGGTCGTGCCCGGCCGCGACCAATCAGCGACAGGCACAGTCCGGCCCTGAATTGTCGCGGGATTTGAAAGACGCACTAGCCGCTGATCTCCCGACGGTAGCAGCGTTAGCGGCGACACAACCTGGAGATGACTAGCGTTAGCTGTCATCTCCTGGTTGCTCGCAGCAGAAGTACATCCCTTTACATCTAGCTCTCCAGTGATCTCTATGCCCCAGCCTGGGCCTCCCCAGTGAGGTATATGCCCCCGGCCCCTCCTGTGATGTCTAGGGCTCTAGCAAACCTGGAAAAGCATTACTATTTAAAGGACCAGTACTTCAAGTCTGGATTTTTGATTAGTTGCTACAACTGCTAATGTTAATCAAACAAAAGGACCATAGTTGCTTTAGCAAAATGGGATTCTATTTATTAAGAACAATCCACATGGTTAGAAAAAGTTATGACAAGTAATATTTCAAGGTAAAAATTAAAGTGCACAGTGATGAGACAAACGATAACATGCAAAGAGTTGCCTCCTCAGCAATATAGGACTCAGCTGACAATTTTGTTATGTGGGTTTTACAGAGACATATATACATAGTTTACAAGGGTTTTACATTTTAGTAGCATACATAGTAACAAGCATGAGTATATACATAGTGCTTGGGGCTGGCACGTGCACGGAGGGACCCTCCAACAGCATATGGTATGATCGCAGTTTGACACAAGGTCTGTGACTCTAGGCATGATCCGAGACTGGTGATATCTAGAACAAGTGCAGTAAGGGGGAATACCGGGTAACCTGGTAACTTGGTGCATTGTGAGATATAGGAACTAGTGGCAGATGAAGGTGTGCTCCATCTTAGGTTGTGCTAGCAATATTATATATAAGATCTTTGAGCCTGCACCTGAGATGATGTTTGCACATCTAGTTACCTAGTATGATCCTGTTATCCAAGCACTATGTATATACTCATGCTTGTTACTATGTATGCTACTAAAATGTAAAACCCTTGTATACTATGTATATATGTCTCTGTAAAACCCACATAACAAAATTGTCAGCTGAGTCCTATATTGCTGAGGAGGCAACTCTTTGCATGTTATCGTTTGTCTCATCACTGTGCACTTTAATTTTTACCTTGAAATATTACTTGTCATAACTTTTTCTAACCATGTGGATTGTTCTTAATAAATAGAATCCCATTTTGCTAAAGCAACTATGGTCCTTTTGTTTGATTAACCTGGAAAAACATTTGAGAAGCAACATGACCAATATCATCTAACATCACAGGCACGGCAAAGAGAAGAGCCCCAGCCACCACAGTAGGGATGAGTTTATAGTTTAACCAAATAAGCGGGTAATTTTCAAGGTGATAATTTTGTATGGCCCCTGAAGAATTGTAATAATTTCCAAATGGCCCTCATCAGAAAAATGGTTTGAATAACTCCCTTACCACTCGTGAGAAACAAAAAGATTGCATAAAAAAATAAAGGCTATATATTAAACATATTTGGTTTTGCTATGCCTGTAAAAGTCTGGTTCATAAAAGTATGAAGTTAATTAACCTGTTTAATAAAGGCTATAATGAAAACAAATCAAAATGCTAGGACTGTAGTATTTCATCACCACATCATACTAAAAGATACATGTAGAAGCAATAAAAATGTCATATGAACCGCAAATCAGTATTGGTTAAACTGTCAGTTCACAATATAAGAAAACAATCCTTCATTCAGCTCTATGAACAACAAAATAAAAATGTTACATCCCAGATCTCAGAATATAGAAACCAAAAGAACCTGCAAGTTTTTAAAGTTTGGTAACATCATAATTGATCTGAATTCGAGAAAAATGTTTACAGGCAATTTTTGTTTTGTCACAAATAGGTAAAACTTTCAATTCTTTCTGTAATTTATTTTAAAAAATTAACCCCTTCCCGACCCATGACGTTATGCAACGTAATGGGCCGGATACCGGGGTTTGATGCGAGCGCCGGCGTGGAGCTCACATCTTTTTCCTGGCATCTCAACTGATCTCATCAGCTGAGATGTCAGGCTTCCAGCACTGATCGGATCCGGGATCCGGTTAGTGCTGTTAACTAGGGATGGGCGAATCTACTCGCTAGGACTCGTTACTCGGCGAGTAATAAGGGACTCGCAGGACTCGGTACTCTGCGAGTTTCCCAGTGATTACTCGCACGAGTCCAATGCAAATCAATATCAATCCTAGTTTTGTCAGAAACGCTGACAAAACTAGGATTGCCATTGTTTGCATTAGACTCGGCTACTGTGCCAGTGATAGCAGGGAAACTCGCAAATAACTGCGAGCCGAGTCCAGCTGTCTTCTCTGTGCAGCTCCAGGGTCCTAGAGCCCGCCTGCTGCCTGATGTAGCAGTGCTGAGATTGTTCTCAGTCTGCTCATTCCCTGTGTGCAGACATGAATGTCTGTGCACAGAAATGATGTAGCAGTGCTGAGATTGTTCTCAGTCTGCTCATTCCCTGTGCATAGACATCTATATTTATGCACAGGGGATGTAGCAGAGAGGACATCGCGTTTTGGACTGCGTCGGACGGAAGAGGATTTTTTTAATTAAAGATGGAGTCCCTAATGGCTTTTTTTTTTATTTCAAATAAAAAATTTTCTCTGTGTTGTGTTTTTTTAACCCTTTATTGGAGATTCTTAGTGGCTGGGTCAAACGTGGCCTGACATTCTGAATCTCGGGCTTAATACCAGCTTGTATAACAAAGCTGGTATTAACCCCTTTATTACCCAGCGTGCCACCGCCACCAGGGCCGCTGGAAGAGCGGGGTTCAGCGCCAGAGGATGGCGCTTCAATGAACGCGCCATCTTCTGGGGCGGCTGCGGGCTGCAATTTGCAGCGGGGGGTGCCCAGAAAGCTTGGGCTTCCCTGCGCTGCGGATTCCAGCCCCCAGCTGCTTAGCTGTACCTGGCTAGACATAGAAATTGCGCAGAGCCCCACGCATTTTTTTTTTATTATTTAATGAATTTCAGAGTCCGAGGCTCAGAGTCAGAGTCTCGGAGTCGGAGTCTCCTCAGAGTCGGAGTCTCAGAGTCGGAGTTTCAGAGTCGGAGTCGCCTCAGAGTCGGAGTCGCCTCAGAGTCGGCGTCGCCTCAGAGTCGGAGTCGCCTCGGAGTCGGAGTCTCCTTGGAGTCGGAGTCGTCTCGGAGTCGGAGTCGGAGTCGTCTCGGAGTCGGAGTCGTCTTGGAGTCGTCTCGGAGTCGGAGTCATCTCGGAGTCGTCTCGGAGTCGGAGTCGTGTCGGAGTCGTCTCGGAGTCGGAGTCGTCTCGGAGTCGGAGTCGGAGTCGTCTGAGTCGGAGTCGTCTCGGAGTCGGAGTCGTCTCGGAGTTGGAGTCGTCTCGGAGTCGGAGTCGTCTCGGAGTCGGAGTCGTCTCGGAGTCGGAGTCGTCTCGGAGTCGGAGTCATCTCGGAGTCGGAGTCGGAGTCGTCTCGGAGTCGGAGTCGTGTCGGAGTCGGAGTCGTCTCGGAGTCGGAGTCGGAGTCGTCTCGGAGTCGGAGTCGTCTCGGAGTCGGAGTCGTCTCGGAGTCGGAGTCGTCTCGGAGTCGAGTCGGAGTCGGAGTCGTCTCGGAGTCGGAGTCGTCTCGGAGTCGGAGTCAAAAAAATGCGTGGGGCTCCGCACAATTTCTATGTCTAGCCAGGTACAGCTAAGCAGCTGGGGGCTGGAATCCGCAGCGCAGGGAGGCCCAAGCTTTCTGGGCACCCCCCGCTGCAAATTGCAGCCCGCAGCCGCCCCAGAAGATGGCGCGTTCATTGAAGCGCCATCCTCTGGCGCTGAACCCCGCTCTTCCAGCGGCCCTGGTGGCGGTGGCACGCTGGGTAATAGAGGTTAGGGCCAGCTTTGTATTATCAGCTGGCCCTAAGCCCGAAATTTATGGCGGTCACGCCAATATTAGACATGACCGCCATGAATTTCTATTAAATTGTTTTAAAAAAGACACAACACAGAGAAATTTTTTTATTAGAAATAAAAAAAAAAAGCCATTAGGGACTTCATCTTTAATTAAAAAAATCCTCTTCCGTCCGACGCAGTCCAAAACGCGATGTCCTCTCTGCTACATCCCCTGTGTTTAGATATAGATGTCTATGCACAGGGAATGAGCAGACTGAGAACAATCTCAGCACTGCTACATCAGGCAGCAGGCGGGCTCTAGGACCCTGGAGCTGCACAGAGCAGACAGGACTCTTCTCTTATCTGTGCGAGTTTCCCAGCGATTACTTACAAAGTAAATGAGTCCAATGCAAATAAATGACAAAACTAGGATTGCTTCAGGCTGAAGCTTCCGAGACACATATGCGATTTGTAAATCTCACACTACTCGCTATTACTCGCTTCCCCATTCATTAACATTGGACTCGCTAGACTCGCAACGAGTAGCGAGTCCTGGGCTCGGACTCGCTAGAGTCAAGCGATTCCGAGTAACTTAGGATTCGCCCATCACTACTGTTAACCCTTTGGATCCCGCTGTCAATTACTGACATAGGGATCCAAAGGTGCCGCGGCGGGGAATGCACTGTTCCCCGCCTGCACCGGAGATTCCGCAAAATATCGCGAGATCTCTGATGTTCATGTGACAGCCTGTGGTCCTGGCTTGATCCCGGAATCTGTCATGGAGCACTTCCTGTGAGTGGTTGGCAAGCCCTGTGCCTCCCAATGGGGCAGTGTAGAAGTAAAAATTAATGAATAAAGTTTTTACAAACATGTAAAAAACATAAAAATTCAAATCACCCACCTTTTGCCCTATTCAAAATAAAACTATTTAAAAAAAAAAATACACATATTTGGTATCGCCGTGTTCAAAAACGCCCGATCTATCAATATATAAAATCAATTAATGAGAGCAGTAAACTACATAATGGAAAAAAGGTCCAAATACCAAAATTAAGTTTTTTTTTTGGTCGCAACAAAAGTGCTATAAAATGTAATAATATTTGTAGAAAGTAGCGGCACACGGATTGGATCCAAAAATTTCCGGCTTTTATTGGTGCATCAGGTTACAGATGGTGCAGGGAGGGGGGTGCTGAAGGTGCAACGGACCGTTTCGAGGTACTCCTCTTCCACGGGCTAACCGAGTGGCAGCTGGAGGCTCCATTTTATAGGAGGATCTCCTGCAGTCCACCGGCTGAGTGAAATTAAAACAATCAATACAAATAGCCTTCATAATAAAACATCGAATAAGACATCGAAATTACAGTGCTATCAAGGGATCTTACCCATTGTTCGGATATAAAAACCTGCAGAGCTCAATAGATTAACTGGTAGATTTACATTACCATAGCAGTTTGACTAAGGCAGTTTTCCTGTTCGATCTATCGTGTCTGACACTATACTGCTCAGGCATGACCAATCTATAGATGTTAATGGATCTGCACTACTGAGACTTAAAACTGCATTACTTGGAGCTGTTGCACAGAAGAGATAATGTCATTCTATGCGACTTAGCTCTCAGTGTGCTTATATTAATAGTACTTATATATTAATTTAGTCCCCTGTGTGCGATTTTTTGATGTTTAATGCTGTATACAAAGATGATGAAGACTACAGTCCCCATTGGGGCTCTATATCTACCCTTCCCATATCACCAATTGTTATCATGTCTGTTTTTAAGCTTTTTAAGTTTTAAAAAAAATTTTTTTATAACAAGACTTGTACTCTCCCACATACGGTATACTGGAAATCCGCAGACGTTTCCTTATTTCTTTGTATTTAAACCCAAATGGTCTTATATTACTCTCAAGTTTCCTTTCTATAATAATATCTACGCAGCTCAACAAATTAGACAAGATTAAAAAATAATAAACAGGTTAAATTGAGAGAACGGCTAGAGGATTATAAAAAAAACGGACATATCAATTTTGTCGTTCATTCCCAATAAACCTTGCGCGTCAGTGTGAATAATCCATTTGGATTCTATTTGGAGGAGGTATCTACCAAAGTCTCCTCCTCTAGGTGATAATGGAGGCTTCTCAAGATCCATAAATGACAAAACCTCTGGATTGCCTTGATGGCAGTCTCTTATGTGTTTTATCAGGCGTGGGCTTCCCTTTCCAGAGGTTATCGAATTAAAGTGTTCCCGAAATCTGTGGAATAAAGGTCGTATTGTTTTACCAACATAGAAGTGGGAACACGGGCATTTCACGATGTACAGTACACCCTTTGACCTACAGTTGATGTGATTTCTTACTGGAATGGTTATACCATGTGATTTAACATTGCGGCCAGGTACAAAGTATTTACACCAGGGACAATTCCCACAACGATGGTTCCCTTTTACTGGATTACTGGAGAGCCACGAGTTGTTTTTTTCTGTTGTGTTGGTCAACCGTTTTTTATCAACGTATCACCCAGATTTCTACTTCGCCTGTATGAAACTACTGGCAAAGAGGAGTCTGGGATATTTGGCTCAGATTGTATAATGTGCCAATGCTTCCTGATACAAGAGGAGATTTTGTCAAACATGGGGCCAAATCTAAAACTAAAAAAGAACCTTTTTCATTCCTTTGCCTACTTCTGGCTTTAGGTGTCACCTCTTTTCCATCAAATTTGCTCTCAGCCCGTATTTGGACTCGTGATAGCAAATTTTTGGGGTAACCTCTATCTTGTAGAGCCTTACCTAGCTCATTCGCCTGTCTTTGATAGTTTGAACTAGAGTTATTTATCCTCCTTGTCCTTAAGAATTGGCTATACGGTAACCCTTCTTTTGTATGTAGAGGGTGTGCGCTTTTGTAATGCAAAAAGGCATTAGAAGCGGTCTTTTTTCTGATGATTGACCGTATGATTTTTGACTCTTGTATCTCAAGATATACATCCAAGAATTGTAATGATTGACCACCGAACTCCGATGTAAAATACATATTGTACTCATTGGTTGAATTCAGATAGTAAATGAATTCATCAAACGTGGCTTTGTCTCCATTCCAGACGACAAACACGTCGTCCACATACCGCATGAAATGGACGACGTGCTTGGCGTATGGGTTTTTTGTTGAAAAAATAAGATCCCTCTCTAGCGTGGCTAGATACAAATTAGCCAGGGTACATGCAACGGGGGTACCCATTGCGGTACCCACCCGCTGTAGGTACCACTGGCTCATGAAGGTGAAGGCTTTATGTGTCAAAATGAAGTCAATAGCCCCGCCCACAAACTCTATGATGGACTGTTCAACTTGGTTTTCTATGAGTAATGATTTAAGAACCTCCACTGCTTTCTTCTGGGGAATCTTCATGTACAAGCTTTCAACATCCACTGAAGCTAGACTAAAACCCTCATGCCATTCTATTTCATCCAAATTTTTAATATGTTGCGTGTCTTTTATATGTGAAGGAATGTTTTTAAGGAAAGGTTGCAGGTACCAGTCCATGTATCTGGAAATTGGCTCTGTAACGGAGCCAACTCCAGACACTATGGGCCTACTTGGGGGGAATTCTTCATTGTTATGTACCTTTGGGATATAATACCAATGGGGACGGAGGGGAAAGTTTGGGAATAATCTTTCTCCCTCCATTTTGGTAATTACTCCCATCTCCACATGCTGTCTTAAAAAGAATCTTAACTGGGCTTGGAATTTTTGGGTAGGGTCCGTTTTTAGAGGCTCATAGGTATATGTGTCATTTAATTGGCGCTGACTCTCAATGATATATGCTTCCCTCTCCAAAAGGACTATGCCCCCGCCCTTATCGGCTCCCCTGAAAATGACATCTGGCCAGGCGCTCATCGTTTTCAGAGCTTTTTGTTCCCCAACTGTTAAATTTTTGAGGGGTTTTGGGTAAATTAATGCCCTTACGTCTCTCTCGACCAAATCAGAGAATAATTCTATATTATTGCCCGGGTTTATAGGAGACATATACTGCGAAGGAATTCCTCCTGTAAAGGGAGGTCTTTCTAATGGGCCAGAATTTTGATAAACCTCCTCAGATCTCGTGAGACTGAGGAGTAGATCAATATTCTCCTGTAGATTTTCTCCAGGGGTATCTTTTGCTATAAATCCTAATGGGCCTATATTTGATGAAAAAAGACATAGATTAGAGGTATTTGTTTTTAAATGCTGTGTATTCTTTTGTGACTTTAAATTTTCAAAGTGCCTGAATAAATGAATCTTTCTCAGGGATTTAAAGAGGTCTACTTTAAATTCTGCATAATCAAACGGGTCAGCGACACAATAGTTCATCCCTTTCTTCAGCAGTGCTGACATGTCTGGGGTCAGAGTCTTTTTATTCAGATTAAATATACGAAGGGGTTGCATGGTTAAGTCCTCCAGGATACATGTTTCCTCTTTCCTGGTGGTGCGGTGATGAAGTTTTCTTCTACATCCTCTTCCTCGTCAAACTCTTCTCCTAAAGGGTGTGAACCTGAGGGATGAGACGTGTCACGAGGAGCACTTTCAGGACTACCACCAGGAGATTGAGAGAGAGGTGAGCCAGAGGGGGGAGAATTAACGCTCCTTGAACCTTTTTTCTTTTTATCTGGACCTGGTGGTTTCTTTTGATTTTCCGCTCCGGATTTGTTATTGACTGTTTTTTTCTGTTTCTTTTTGTTGCTGCCAGGAGTGCCCGGTGTTTTTGTCTAAGAAAAGGTCTTTTTCTCGTCATAGTCCAGTTTGTCTCGGAGTAATTTGTCTTTTTTTTGATTTTTAATTTCTGTTTGTAACATGGACAATTTTTTGTCCAATTTTTCCATGAATCTTTTCAAGGCTGTTTTTGACAACCTGGATTCTAAGTTCCGTCTTAGGATCAATAATTCCTCGGTTACTTTGGCGTGCTCTTCTTCGTTATGTGTAAGAACTAGGTCTAGAAACTTCATCGAAGCTTCATTCTGGACACCTTCCCAGGCTTGCTGAAAGGCAGAACTAGTTCCTGTCATGGCCGGAGTTTTTACCACCCGTAAGCCTCGAGGTACTCTTTGGCTCTCTTTGTATGACCGCAAGGACTGCACTGTCCAAAAAAGGCGAACCTCCTTTTCTGCCAAACTCGTCACTCTGAGTTGCAGGTTTTTGTCCGTCATCACTGTAACCATATCCTCGGTGTTACAAGTTGAAAAAAAGGCTTCGATGTTTTATTATGAAGGCTATTTGTATTGATTGTTTTAATTTCACTCAGCTGGTGGACTGCAGGAGATCCTCCTATAAAATGGAGGCTCCAGCAGCCACTCGGTTAGCCCGTTGAAGAGGAGTACCTCGAAACGGTCCGTTGCACCTTCAGCACCCCCCCTCCCTGCACCATCTGTAGCCTGATGCACCAATAAAAGCCGGAAATTTTTGGATCCAATCCGTGTGCCGCTACTTTCTACAAATATCAAGAGTTTTTCTCCAGCAGAGCACCGGATTCCAGACACCGCCGTTTTCCGCAAGGAATCTGCAGCAGGTTAGTGCCCGGTTCACTTCTCACAATAAAATGTAATAATGGGCGATCAAAACAGCGCATCCACCCAAAAATGGTATCATTAGAAATGTCAGCTCAAGACACTAAAAAATAAGCCATCACACAGCCCCAGATTCTGAAAAATAAGGACGCTACGGGTCGCAGAACATGGCACAAAAAGTGTGATTTTTTTTTTACAAACTTTTGAGTTTTTTTCTCCACTTAGATACCAGTAGAAGTATATATGTTTGGTATCTACAAACTCGTACGGACCTGAAGCATCACACTGTCATATCAGTTTTTATATACCGTATATACTCGTGTATAAGCCGACCCGTGTATAAGCCGACCCCCTACTTTTGCCCCCAAAACCTGGGAAAATTTATTGACTCGTGTATAAGCCGAGGGTGGACCCCAGCACAGGTATACAGCCCCCAGCAGTGTGGTATACAGCAGCCTCCCCAGTGGTATATACAGGCCCCAGCAGTGTTACAGCAGCAGCCCCAGTGGTATATACAGCAGCAGCCCCAGTGGTAGTATACAGCAGCCCCAGAGGTATATACAGCAGCCCCAGTGGTAGTATACAGCAGCAGCCCCAGTGGTAGTATACAGCAGCAGCCCCAGTGGTAGTATACAGCAGCAGCCCCAGTGGTAGTATACACGCAGCCCCAGTAGTATATACAGCCCCAGTGGTAGTATATAGCCCCAGTGGTAGTATATATACAGCCCCAGTGGTAGTATATAGCCCCAGTGGTAGTATATAGCCCCAGTGGTAGTATATAGCCCCAGTAGTAGTATACAGCCCCAGTGGTAGTATATAGCCCCAGTGGTAGTATATATACAGCCCCAGTGGTAGTATACAGCCCCAGTGGTAGTATATAGCCCCAGTGGTAGTATACAGCCCCAGTGGTAGTATATAGCCCCAGTGGTAGTATACATACAGCCCCAGTGGTAGTATATAGCCCCAGTGGTAGTATATAGCCCCAGTAGTAGTATACAGCCCCAGTGGTAGTATATAGCCCCAGTGGTAGTATACATACAGCCCCAGTGGTAGTATATAGCCCCAATGGTAGTATATAGCCCCAGTAGTAGTATACAGCCCCAGTGGTAGTATATAGCCCCAGTGGTAGTATATATACAGCCCCAGTGGTAGTATATAGCCCCAGTGGTAGTATATAGCCCCAGTGGTAGTATATAGCCCCAGTAGTAGTATACAGCCCCAGTGGTAGTATATAGCCCCAGTGGTAGTATATATACAGCCCCAGTGGTAGTATATAGCCCCAGTGGTAGTATATAGCCCCAGTGGTAGTATATAGCCCCAGTGGTAGTATACAGGGCCCCAGCAGGGCCCCCCTCATAATTTGGCGCCCCCACCTCAGTTTCTGGGCCCCCCCGCATGCAGCGCTGCACATATACATTACGTGTCTAGCAGCTGTTACCCTCCGGTGGCAGATCGCGGCTCCCGGCTCCGGGCTCCATCTTCCTCGCTGTCTTCCTGCTTTGTGACCGGCGCGATGACGTCATCGCGCCGGTCACATGACAACCAGGAAGACAGAGAGGAAGATGGAGCCCGGAGCCGGGAGCCGCGATCTGCCACCGGAGGGTAACAGCTGCTAGACACGTAATGTATATGTGCAGCGCTGCATGCGGGGGGGCCCAGAAACTGAGGTGGGGCGCCAAACTTTGAGGGGGGCCGTATGACTCGCGTATAAGCTGAGGGGGGACTTTTCAGCCCAATTTTTGGGCTGAAAAACTCGGCTTATACGCGAGTATATACGGTAGTTAAGATGACGACTAAAAAACCCAAAAAACAAACATGTAATTGCTCTTTTTTTGCAATTTCACTGCACTTGGATTTTTTTTTGCCATTTCCCTGAACACTGTATGGTAAAATAAATGATTGCATCTGAAAGTACAACTTGCCCCACAAAAAACATGCCCCCATATGTCTATATTGACGGAAAAATAAAAAAGGTATGGCTAGGTAAGCATGTTAATGCAAAAAAATGCAAGCTTGTTCTCCCTTATTCTAATGCATTAATATAATATTATTATTATTATTATTATTATTATTATTATTCACTAATATAGTGCTATTAAATCCAGAGTGCTGTACATCCATCAGTAACATTGTCCCCATTGGAGCTCCAATCTAAATTCCCTATCAGTATGGCTTTGGAGTGTGGGAGGAAACCCACGCAAACACAGGGAGTACATACAAACTCCTTGCAGATGTTGTCCTGAAATTTGAAACCAGGTCACCAGGACCATCCCAGGACCACTGAGCCACTATGCCGCCCAAGTGAACCTGTCACTAGGTTTTTCCCATATAAAAAGCAGCCACCACCAGTAAGACCTTATATATGGAATTCTAGAATACTGTATATAAGTACCCGAGCCGATCTGTATAATGCGAGTGAGTATTCACACAAGTATTCATTACTCGGTGAGTAATGCGGTACTTGCGGTACTCAAAACACAGCGAGTATACCACTACTCGCCTCACAATATTTGTGTCTTCCGCTCAGCATGTTTGGCGCCTGATTTGCAGGCAGGAAAGATGTTGGGCTTGCTAGCCAATCACAGAAATGCCGCAGCCATCTTGGTTGTGGCATTACTTTGATTGGCTTGCCACGCAGTGTCATCGATGACTCATAGGCTCTATATAAGCCCTGCCACCGCCATCTTGTTGACATTGCATCCAGAACACAGCATAGTACTAGCGTAGGGAGAGTGTCAGCAGCTGCTAGGGAGAGTGTTGTACATTTGCAAATCCTCTAGCACTCATCACAAAAACACAAAATCTCTTTTGAGAGATAACTGGAGTAATTTAGTACTAGGTGAGCCGTTCCATCCCAGATGCCCTTCCATCACCCCGGAGGTTCTGCAGCAGCGGTGGCCATCCCTAGTCACACACCATGGGTGGCGTCACAAAATCTCCCTTGTATATAATCTCTCCGTTAACAGCGCCAGGAAAGCCCCCACTATTTTAAGCTAAACCCAGGCCATGGGACCGGGTTACGACCCCCATGACTTCCTCCAGAGACAGCAACGGCTCGGTCTCGAGTACCCCATGGCTCTAAGGGCGCCTCACATCTATGCTCCTGTGTGAAATTTCCTGGTCTGGAACGTAATCGTGTCTGGAAGCCAGAAGAGCAAGAGCAGATACTGTCTTGAATGACAGATAAGGCCTCAACGCAATTTTCAAGCAGCACCCAATCTTCCACGACCACACAGTCTACACGGTACAGAGAACACTCGGTCATCCAATCCTTAACCTGTTCCTCCTTCCTCCCACCTTCAGCAGTCACAAGAGACATTTCACCCCAAGCTTGGCCACTGTGAGGATCTGCTTTTTACATATCCTTTGGTTGCCTCTGGCTTCCCAATGCGCAGCATTGAAGAGGAACGTGAGGAAGAGTTGTCTGTTCATGGCCAAATATTTGAAAGCCAACGGCCAGAAGAAAGCCACTTTCAGCCACATGATATACTGGCTGAAGAGGTGTAAGCTGGTGACTATAAGACACAGTTGCCATCTACCTAGGTGACAATATCAACAGGGAAGGAGAATGACACGGACGACGTGGTGGTCGATGATGAGTCCACTGATCCGATCTGGACCATTGGCACACATAGCCAGTACAGCAGCACAGAGAAAGTTGGATACGTAGCCCTAACAAAGCCACTAAGGGCTACTGGTTTGACCAGAGTGAGGATTGTGTCAACTGTGGCCAAGAGCAACCCCTCTGTGCCCCAAGTCAAGGCAAGGGCGCGTTCAGCTGCTGTCTGGAATTTTTTTCGGATAGTCCTTCAGAACCAAACATTGTCATCTGTAGAATCTGCCATACCAAACTGAGCAGAGGCCAGGGCAAAGGCAACCAGAGCACCATCAGTATGTGGAAACACAAGGCGGCCTAGCACCCTAGTCAGTGGGCGGAACACCAGGGTATCAAATCAGTGTCTGTGAGTCAAACCACTGCCATGTCACCTGTCATCCATCCTTCCCAATCTGCTGGCCAGGAAGAAGGGGCTCATTTCTCCTCCTCACAAGCTGCAGTTGCACAGACACAGGACACATGAATCCCACCCACTTCTTTGTACCAGCCAAGTGTCAGGTTGTCCGAGCCTGAGATCTATGAAAGAAAGTGGAAATACCAAGCCACGCACACACAGGCACAAATACTAACTGCACACATTGCAAAATTGCTAGCCATGGAGATGATGCCATTTAGGCTTGTGGGGACATAGTCTTTCCATGATCTCATGGCTGCCCCACGATACTCTGTTCACAGCCGGCACTATTTTTCCTGGTGTGCCGTCCCCGCAATACACCAGCACGTGATAAACAATCTAAAGCATGCTCTCACCAACGCCGTAAGCGGGAAGGTCCACCTAACAACAGACACATCAACAAGTTGTAGACAGGGATGATACATTTCTGTCACAGCATGACCCGCCGCAGGGCCGTGAGGTACCCGGTTCTGGGCGTTGATTTACTGGGGATGTCACTGGGGCCTGTGCCCACTGCCGTGGCTCTGGTGGTCGCTGAAAAGCGTCAATGTAAATAATAAAAATGATGGAAATAGTCCATGACGTCACCTACAGTTCTGGTAAAGTTACCAGCACTGAGGGACAGACCTCAAGGGGGATGGTGGAGTAGCACGATGGTTACGCTCCCCGTAGGTGGAGCGGGATCCCTGGGGCAGTAAAGGAAGTTATATTTGAGGACAGTCTATGGAGGGAGCAGGATCAGGGGCCGCAATAACAGTCACACACAGGTTTGTTGTTTCCGTACCTTTACAGATGATATGAGCAAGGTGAAGTCCAGGTACAGTCCGGGTGGTCTGGGAGCAGTTTGGGATCTCCACATCCGATGAGTTATGAGGCCACCCTGTTATGCTGTGTGTGTGCTTTAGTCCTGGGCTGTCTGATGCTAGGCTCTGACTCTCTCTTGTAGTCCTCACTTGTATGGCAGGCTGTGAGAGCTGTGGTCCCGGGCTCTGCTAAGTGGCTTTGCTTCAAGTGCTGCTGCGCCAGGAAACTTGAAATCTCCCTGGCCTCCAATCTTTACTGCTGGGCTGACTAGACCCATGCAGTCTCAGACTCTGGTGTCCAGGTTGTCGACGTAGCTCTTCTGGGGTGAACCGGTATGGCTCCGCTTCCCCTGGCTAACTCGCCTCACCTCTGACCCTCACTCTTGGGTCCCTCACGCTGGTTAGGCTCTCTAACTGGCACGGGCCTAGCACGGCACAGTCCACCTGAATGTCTTCTTCAGTACTGCTCCATACTTAACTGCCTAACTCCGACCCCAGGCCTGAATTTATAGGGAACCTTGCCAGAAGTCAGCAAGTAGAGATCCCCCTTCAGGTCTGGGGTGGAAGGAGTTGTGTGTGGGCTTACCTGATGTGGAAATCCTTCCCTGCTCTAGATGTTCCTGTGGCAACCGAACCATGGGTTGCTACGTCCCCCCTAGTTAAGTTCAGCACTCCTGGGCAGAAAAACACAATTTTCAAGCATTAATAACAATAAAATTGTACAGAGTCTCAAAAACTAAAAATTTACAAAAACCAATAAATCGGAAAAAAAACAGGAAAAATGCAGCCCATACGGCGCTAGTCCGTCTACCGCAGGCTGTTAAGGAGTTTTTGCCCAAACCAGTCCTATGACTAATAGTCCATGTTTAGAGCAAAAGTTTAAAAGAGGAGCCCAAGTTCATGCAATAAGTCCTGCAGGAACAATACGCTTAACGGTTAAGGGTTCCTTAGTTAGAATAAATACACAAAAACACATTTACATTTTACTATGGGCGTCTCGGCTTAGGAGTCCTGGTTTCAACCTCCCACCTCCAGGAACTTGCCTTCCTAACTTAATGTTCCTGGGGATGAGTCCAGTTCCTCCAATTTCTGTACACTAGTATTTACTGTCTATTTACACAAGAGCACATATTTACAGCTTTTCCATAGTACACTCTATTCTCTGTATCTAAGTGGTGGATGACCAAAGTTACTACGGGTTGATCTACATAGCACTGGTGTCTCAACTGGTTGTGTACTAGTGTCTACTTCTGGTGTCTCACTAGTGTCTGTACCATGAGTAAGCCTATGTCTTACAGTTAGGCTTGGCAGTTGTCTGCGACTTCTTAGTCTTACTATAGGACCTGCAGGTTCACCGATAGGATTCTCTCGTACTGCTGCAACAGGTGGTCCTTCTGGGACTTGAGTTGGTTGCGGGAAAGAGATCGATGGCACTATTATGGCTCAGTTGTACTGAGGCCAATTCTCAGGAAAATCTCCAAGTACTGTATGTATCACCTTCTCCTTCTTTTCTTCTTTTGGTTTAGGTGTATCAGGAATAACGTCTTTTGATTTCAATTGTTCGGGACATCTCTTTAGATGGTCTCTAGAATCTGTTTTTGATGGTTTTCCTTCATCTTTGCTAATCAAACAAGTCTTTCTGTTATCAAAGTCAAAGGATAATATGGTATAAGGTTCTGCTTCCCACTGTTGATCACGTTTATTTGTTCTTTTTCTTTTTAAAGCGATTTTTCCAGGTACTAAGAGAACAGCTTGTGCATTTTTGTTGTAATCCGTCTCTTTTTTCTCTCTAAATTGATTTAAATTTCTCTCTACGCACTCTTGTACATTCTTGTACTGTTCTTGGCGTTCCAATCAGCGTTAGTTGAGCTGGTTTCAAGAATGACAACTCCCATTTCAAGATCAATTGGTAATTTCCCAGGTCTCGCTCCCATCAAGTATGCTGGTGTACAATTCGTGGAACTTACAGGGATGTTGTTGTACATGTTCATGTCCACTAAGTCAGGTAATTTCTGCGGCCACATGTTTATTTCTTCCAAGGGCAAGGTTTTTAACAGGTCTATGACCACCTTGTTAATTTTCTCACACATGTCATTGGTCTGTGGATGGTACTGTGTGGTATGGATTTTCTTGCACTTCAGCTTCAAACGCAGGACCTTAGTCTGTCGACACCTACTCTGGATACCTGTGTGGTCTGCAGAAGTAGGCTTGAAAGGTTCTCGCTGCAGTTCTTGCTGTTAAGTCTTTGACAAGTACTACCACTAGGAATCTGGAATAGTGGTCCACCATTGTGAGGGCGTATGTATAGCCTGAACTGCTGGGTGTCAGCTTCACGAGGTCCAGGGCTACTAGCTCAAGGGGCTGATTGGTGATGATTGGCTGTAATGGAGCTCTTTGACTTTCATGATCCTTTTTTCTTAAGTTGCATGGGTTTCTGCACCAATTCTCAATGGTGGTTCTCATGCCAACAGAATAGAATCTCTCGCGTAACAGTACCTCAAGCTTCTTCCACCCCAAGCGTCCTGTTCCTTTGTGGTGCACTTCTAACACCATCTGGACATCTTTCTTTGGTACCACTATCTGCCACACCATTTCGTGGGTTCTGGGGTTGATGAAACGCCTGCACAGCTTACCCTGGTAGATAAACAACCTGCTTTTTTGCGCCTCTGGTGGAGCATCTGGGCTAAGACGTGAATCTGGTTGGGTTATAAGCTGTCACTGTGTAGTGAGAATGCTGATGAGGGAATGGCAGGTATGGGCAGGGTGACCAGGGAACACTAGTCTGACCCTAGTATGGAACTTGCACAGTCTCGGTTTTATCATCCACCACCACCTTGGCAGACTAGACTTAGAGAGGAAGGAAAGATGAACTCTCTGGTCGTCTCCTTCTGAACGGCCCGAGGTAGGCAGCTTCTGAGACTGCGTGGTCTTGGAGCTAAGTGGACAAACCTTAATAAAATGGTCAGATTTTCCACAGAAAAAAACACACATTAACCGCTCAACCAGCAGTTGAACCTAAAAGTGAATGCAGTTCTGGAGAACAACACAGGAGCCCAGGACCTTCACAACTATCAACCATGCAGCTCTTAAAGACAAACATACACAGCAGCATCCAGAAATGTCAGCGCCAACCAAGCGCGTGACATCAGCTCTTTAAGCTAACAGCCGGATTACTGTCTTGCATCTCCTTCCACCCATGGTGAGGTAACGGGTTCAGCATGGCTTCTTGATGTTTGTCCCTACAATTCTGATGACACTGGGATGCACTGTGGCGGTGGAAGGCTGGAAGCTCTATCTCTTCTAGCTCATCCAAGTCTTCTCCCGCAACTGGTATGTGAAGCATCCTTGACAGTACATCTGCATTGACGTTCTTGCAGCCTGCCCAGTATTTGATGGTGAAGTTATAGTTTAAAAATCGTGTCATCCAGCGCTGTTCTAGTGCACCCAGCTTCAGGGAGTCCAAGTGAGTTAAAGGATTGTTTTCCGTGAAGACTGTGAACTTTGCAGCCACCAGATAGTGCTTGAACCATTTGTGATAGCCCAGACTAAGGCAAGGAATTCCAGTTTGAAAGAGCTGTAGTTCTCTGGGTTCCTCTCGGTAGAATGGAGCTTCCTGCTAGCATTGGCAACACATTATTTGCCCTTCTGCACCTGCGACAACACATCTCCCAATCCCACGTTGCTGGCATCTGTGTAAAGTACGTACAGTAGATTTTAATCAGGATAGGCCAGGATTTCTTCACCAGTCAGGGTTCAGTCTTCTCTCTCATCCCCTTCAATGGAGGACCTGAGACCTTGCTCTTCTTGGTTTGGCCTACCAGGAGATCTTGCAAAGGTGCTGCCATCTTTGTATAGCCCTTTATGAACCTCCTGTAGTATCCTAACAGCCCTAAGAACTGACGTACCTCTCTGATGGTTGTCTGTCTTGTCCACTCTTTGATGACGGTGATCTTTTTTGGGTCTGGTGCCACACCCTCTGCGCTGATCACATGCCCGGGATACTGAACCTTCGGCTTCAGCAAATGACACTTTGATGGTTTCAGCTTCATACTGTACATCGATAATGCTTCAAATACCTCAGCCAGGTGCTCCAGGTGGTCTTAATATGTTTCAGAGTGACTTCATCCAGGTATAGTAGCACGGTCTTGAAATTTTGGTGTCCCAGGCAACACTCCATCAGCCAGTGGAACGTTCCTGGTACGTTGCAAAGTCCAAATGGCATGCTGTTGAACTCACACAGGCCCATCGGTGTCGTGAACGCGGTCTTCTCCCAATCTTCTTCTGCCACGGAGACCTGCCAATACCCACTAGTAATATCTAAGGAGGAGGCGTAATTAGCAGCTTTCAGGGCAGCAAGTGATTCCTCATTGCGGGGTAATGGGAAAGCATCTTTATATGTTATGCAGATTATTTGCCTATAATCACACACATCCTCATTGTGCCATCTTTCTTTCTTACTAGGACAAGTGGAGCTGCCTAGGGGCTACAACTGTCTCTAATAACCCTAGCCTCCTTCATTTCCTGTAACATATCTTTGGCACGCTGATAGTGAGCTGGTGGTACAGGCCTGTATCTCTCTTTTATGGGTGCATGGTTTCCTGTTGGTATATGATAGTGTACCCCCTTTATCCACCCAAAATCTAATGGATGCTTACTAAAGACCCGTTCGTACTCTTGCACTACCCGATAAACTCTGTGCTTTTGCTGAGAAGGTGTGGAATCAATGCCTACATGCAGCTTCTGACACCAGTCCTCCAGCTGTCCCTTGGAGCGGTTGCCCTCCACCTGGTTGGGCAGGGTCAAGGGTTCCACTGCCTGGATTGAGTTATTGTTGACAGTGAACAGCTTGGCAACGGTAGCATATCTGGGCAGTTTGACCTCTTCTTCTCCACAATTTAACACTCGTACGGGTACCCTCCCCTTGCGTAGATCAACCACCCCCCTGGCTGTCAGGACCATGGACCTACTATCTGAATATGTGGGCTCGACCATGGCCTGGTAATCCTGCCCTCTTAAGCCTATTGCTGTCCGATACCACATCATCATTTCACTTCTTGGGGGTAACACAATGGGGAACGGGTCACTCACCCGTACACTGACAATTTCCCCACCGTATAAGTTTACCTGTTGTCTCTGCTGGAGGGCCCTGATCTCCATCTGTTGGACCGTCTGATGCCCAATGCTAGCAGTTTCAGCATCTGATGGAGTAAGAAAATCACCTCACCTAGACAATTTTCAATCAAATTAGTGCCTAGTATCATTTGTGGATTTTTCTCAACACAATCAGTTTCAACCACCATAAGTCCTTGACCTTTTAACTCCATCCTCCCCACTTTTATTGTAATTTCCCTGAACCCTACTTACTTTACTGGTAGTCCATTAAGAGCATAAATAGTGAGGTCCAGGTCTGGGCGGGTGAGCTCCGAATCGGCCCAAAATCTTTCATAAAGGACACGTGGGATCGTCATCACCTGCGAGCCGGTGTCCAGTAGTGCTGATGTGGGAATACCATCCAGCATGATAGATAGGATTGGCCATCCTCCCGCATACCTATCATGCCAGTCAGATGTGCCTGGTCATCTTAGTCCTGGGGGTTGGCCCTCTGCCCAAGGGGTTGCTGGTTTAAAGTACACGACCTGGCAAAGTGGCCTGTCTTGTTGCAACGGTGGCAGATGGGTTGTCCTGATTAGTCATAGCAGTCGCTGGTTCTACCTCTGGATGATGGGATCCTACTCCTTCTTCATGGCTGTTGGCAAGCTTGATCTTTCATGACGACTTGGGCTCCAAGCTGCATCGCCTTTAAGATCATGGCCATGTCCTTGGTTAGCTGCTGCATCTAGGATTACAAGCTATCAGGAGCATCAGGTGTCATAGTCGTCCATTAGCCCCCGCTGTGGTCAAGGAAGAGGGCACCACCCATAGGGAAGAGGTGTTAGCTTGTTGTGGCTGAGGTGCGGGGTCTGGGTTTACAGGGATTTGTAGCATTCTAATGGTCTGGTCTTTCAGGACTACAAAGTCTGCATCTGAGTGTTCCAGGGCCCACAGGCGCAACTGCGTACGATCGGTGGGTGAATATAACCCCTGAATAAACTGTTCAGTCAGTATTTTATCCTCCTCCCACACATTGGTAGGGTCTACTTGCTTTAGGGCTCGCAGCACCTCCTGGAGGCTCAAGGCGTAATCCCATAGTTTATCCTGCGGCTTCTGTCTGCAGTGGCAAAACCTCATTCTCAACTCAGCCTCACTGCGGGTTTCAAAAGCAATTTGACTCCTTATCTGCATCTGGTCAGGACTCGGCCTCACGGTCTGCTGCGACTGTTAACTGTCCTAGCACAAACAGACGCTCTTTGCTTGCCAGTCATTGCATATATATCCAGCACATTGCATATCTTTTCCCTAAACCCAGCAAGTGGATCTGGTTTGCCATCATATTGTGGTTACGACATTGCTCCCGGGACATACGGCAGGGCGCGCGGCGTGATCAGTGCCACAGCTCCAGGTGCTGCGGCTGCTTCGACATTAGCGTTTCCTCGCGCATCCATCCTCACTCCTGCCTAGTTAACTTTTGCCAGTCTCTCCACAAAGAAAAAGCAATCGGTGGCTCCTCAGGTGGGGAGTTGAGCGCTGCGGGTATTTCTGGATCGGGCCGCTGCTCTTCATCGGCTTTCAGCAGAGCATGGGGCGGGGCCTATCTTCACGCCCTTTCATCAGTTACACCCCTCTTCTTCCCGCTCTCCGTGTGACGCAATAATGGCAGCCAAATTTAACAGTTTAACACAGTCAATACATGGCACACAGTACCCAGTTCTACCGGCACGGAATCCTGTTCGTGATGCCAGAAACTGACCCGCCCCAGGCCTGTGGGGTACAGGTTCCAAGCGTTGATTTTTTAGGGATGTTGCCGGGGCCTGTGCCCGGTCCTGTGGCCCTGGTAGTCGCTGAAAAGAGTCAATGAAACTAATAAAATTTATGGAAATAGTCTATGACACCGTCTAAGGATCCAGTAGTGTTACCAGTGCTGCGGGACAGACCTCTGGGGTGATGGTGGAGCAGCACGATGGTTACGCTACCTGTAGATGGAGAGCTCTGCTGCAGGCACTGCTTTATTCACTGCGGTCCTGGCCTCTGCTAAGTGGCTTCGCCTCAAATGCTGCCGCGCCAGGAGACTTGAAATCTCCCTGGCCTCCGGTCTTTACTGCTGGGCTGACCGGAACCATGCAGTCTTGGACTCCAGTGTCCAGGTTGTTGACATAGCTCTTCTGGGGAAAACTGGTATGGCTCCGCTCCCCCTGGCTAACTCGCCTCGCCTCCAATCCTCACTCTTGGGTCCCCCATGCTGGTTAGGCTCTCTCACTTGCACTGGCCAAGCGTGGCACCGTCCACCAGGATGTCTTCTTCAGTACTGCTCTGTACTGAACTGCCTAACTCTGCCCCCGGGTCTGAATTTATAAGGGGCCTTGCCTGAAGTCAGCAAGTAGAGTTCCCCCTTCAGGTCTGGGTTGGAAGGTGTTGTATGTGGCTTACCTGATGTGGAAATCCTTACCTGCTCCAGGTGTTTCTGTGGCAACCGAATCGTGGTGTGCCACAAGCACACTGACTCATCCTACCTATGCTACGAATAGCGGGCGCAACTTCAGTCAGGGTTTCCGCCTCATCATATATGTCATGTCTTCTCTCTTCCTCCTCCTCTTGCTCCTCATCCTATGCCGAATTACCCTCCACATCACTCCCAAGATGACAGCTGTGCATCAGTGCATCGGCAAAGCGGCAACACGCACTGCTGAAGCTCATCTGCTTAGGTCAAACACCACACACTGCAGCAGAGCTGTGGCAAGGAATAAAACAACAGACTGGTTAGTGGCTCTCCCCACTGCAACTCCAATCCGTGTGGTTGTCTCCGATAATGGGCATAACCCGGTGGTGACTTTGAAGCTCTGGTAGATGGTACACGTTCTATGCATGGCTCACGTGCTGTAATTAGTGGTTAATAAATTTATCAAAAGATACCCTGACTTGCCGTGCCTACTTGAGAAGGAGCGCCGTATTAGCGCCCATTTCAGCTATTCCTCTGCCACTTATGCCGGTCTTACAACACTTCAAAAGCAATTTCATTTGCCAAATCACGGACTCATTTGCGACCTTCCCACACGGTGGAACTCAACATATCATATGTTGGCAAGTATTAGTAAACAGCAGAGGGCACTTGATCAATACTATCTTTAATATGCCCCTCAGACTGAGACTCAGCCAAGACACATAACAACTGTCAAGTGGGTGTAGATTGCTGACATTTGTTAGGTGCTTGATAACTTTAAGTACTGAATCAAGCTTGTGAGCGGTGATCAGGCTATTATTAGCATAACCATCCCAATGCTATGTCTGTTGAAAGAATCACTGCATAATCTCAAAGTGGAAGCTTTGAGTGCCCAGCAGCTGGGTATGGAGCAAGATTTCACAATGGGTGATCCTACCCAGCTCAGCCAATAGCATGAGGCAAGATTGGGTGATGAAGATGATGAGGAAGCCGAGGGGGAGAGGACTTCTTTTTCTGTGCTATCGAGGGTACTCCCTATGCTACAGATGGGACTCCCAACTCCAGCTTCATGTCTGTCTGGCATGAGTGAACTGGAGAGGAGGAGGTGGAGGAGGAGGAGAGTCAGTGTGAGGAGAGGATGGGTATTGTTCCTCCTTCAGGGAACAAAGAACATTTGCCACTTTACAGCTTGGCACATATGACACAGTTCATGTCTAATTGTCTGTCCCAAAACCCTTGCGTGATGCATATATTCAACAGCAAACTATTTTGGTTGGCCACCTTTTTAGACCCACGGTACAAGGACAAATTTCCTACTGTTGCAGTCACAATTGAATCCTTCAAGAGGGCCATTGTTGATCATTTGATCAAAACATCACCCTCAAACTACGCTTAGTAGAGGTACCAGCTGTTTGCAACAGCATAAATTAATGGGGAGAGACACACCCAGCAGGTCCAAAAGAGGTGGTAGAAAATGTCCACAAACTGATCCATTTTCATTAAACCGGCTCATCAGCAAGGGCTTTCAGGACCAGTAACAATGTTAAGGAGGGAGAAGTTGAACAACATGGTCAACAAGTATCAAAGTGACCATACCTGCATCCTTCCTGATGCTTCAGTTTCATTTAATTACTGGGTGTCCAAGCTGCACAGTTGGCCCGACCTCTCCTTATATGCCTTGGAGGTGCCATGTGTAGGCTTTCTGTGACCATTCCCTAAGCCTGTGCATGTAAGTACTTTGCTCTGCCTTCAGCAGGACAGAGAGGAGTGCACCTGCACTACATCACTATGGACAATAGTGTATGGATGACGTAGGATAGCTATTCTAAGTAAACAGGAGGAACCAGATCAATATTAGTGACGCCCATCGGACTGGACCGCCCCATAGGTGAGTACTGTGTTTCTCGTAAAATAGGCCCTCCCCCAAAAATAAGCCCTAGCAGGGCTTGAAATATAAGCTCTACTCCAAAAATAAGCTCATAAACTCAAGTGAAGTACTATAGTGGGGCTGGTTTGGGGGGGGGGGTCAGAGGTGGTGGAATGGGTCTTGGAAGCTAGGGCCGGCTGAAAGAGGCTGAAGCTGCAGGCCCACTCATTAGTTTCATATAATAATCACTGCTGTCCAGCACCTCTCAGTGCTGAAACTGATAGTGAGAGGTGGGTGGGCGGACCCCCCATCATGGAGATGGCCCACTCATTCATTGCATATGCCCCCCCGCTAGCGCACACACAGAAAAACAATAAACGTTGTTAACACACCTTCTGTAGCTCCCCTGTTTCCAGCATCGCTGTCTTCCTTCATTGTGCTGGGCTCCGCAATGGATCATGTGACCGGCACAGCGATGACATCACTGTGCTGTATCGGTCACATGATTTGGCGAGCCATGTGCCCCATGAGGATGAGGGAGCCATGTGCCCCATAAGGATGGGGGAGCCATGTGCCCCATAAGCACGGGGGAGCCATGTGCCCCATGAGGGTGGGGAACCAATGTGGCCCCATGAGGATAGGGGAGCCTTGTGAGACATGAGAATGGAGGGGGGCCATGTGCCCATGAGGATGTTGGAACCACGTGCCTATGAGGATGGGGGAGCCATGTTCCCATGAGGATAGGGGAACCATGTTCCCCTATGAGGATAGGACAGCCATGTGGCCCATGAAAATGATGGAGCCATGTGGTCTATGAGGTTGGCGGAGACATGTGCCCCATGAGGATGGGGGAGCCATGTGCCCCATGAGGATGGGGGCTCACATATTTTACCCCAGGGTATAACCCTCATCCTGTAATATTCTCACAATCCTGATATATTTGGCCCTGATCCTGGAATGTATGGCCCCAATTTGTGTGAATGACTTTTCCCGGCCCAAATAAGCCCCTCCCCAAAAGTAAGCCCTAGCCCTTTTTTCTGGAGGCCAAAAGGAAATACGACAGTGTCTTATTTTTGGAAAAAACACAATAAAATAAAAGCTTTTTTTTATGTTATACAGATCTGCATGTGGACTTATATACAGTATTCCAGAATGCTGTATATAAGGATGTACTGGTGGTGACAGATTCCCTTTAAATAAAACATACACATTTTACAAAAGTGTAGAAATAGTTTTGAATGTACAAATTAATTGTGATTATCACATATAATAATTAACAATTCTATTTCATATAGTGATTGGATACAGTACATCTCTTTTTAGATGAGTAAGATAAATGGCTGTTACTTTACAATTTATGGCAAAATATTTTTCTCTTTCAGAATATGCTCTTTTAAAAAGTAAAAATAAATTTAAGGGAGTGTTTTCCTGCACCAATCAGTAGATAAAAATGTTGTCACTAATTGTCAGTAATGCTTATTTCAGTATTAGATCTAGAATCCTTTTGATCAAAACCACTGCATATGTAATCACCCACAACTCTCTAGGCAACTTTATTCGCCTTTCAGTTCTCCATCTGTCAGTCACTGGGGGATATGTGAACTATTCCATATGTCAAGGTTGTCAATCAACTGAAGATGTGGGCAGTATCTGCTTACTGTATTGGAAAATATGCTAGAAAAATATGAAAGGTATATTAAATTCTGCATTACATTTATAGGTACATGACAGATCATTTGAAGTACACTGTCTATAAAAAGTATCAAGCCCTTCCCCTATTGGGCATTATATTAATGTTTATAGACTAAGAACAATGTACAGACTATTTCATTAGGCTATTTAATCAACAGATAAATACTGCAAAACTAAAATAAAATCTCCCCCTCCAAACTATTTATACTTTCCTATTATGAAGAATTACATACTGTATTTGAATATGTACATATTCACCCACATAACTGTGGTACATCTAATTGTCATCTGGAATATTCTCTTATGTTCTGTGCTGAATTCACATCTGACAGTCTTGGTGTGAATTTACACTGTTACCAGATTTCAGCCCCCTTTTATGGTGATGACCATATTATTTATATATATATATATATATATATATATATATATATATATATATATATACTGTATGTATATGCTGTATATATATATATATATATACATATATATATATATATATAAATAAGTAAGTAATATAAATAACTATATATTTACATATATATGTTTATAATAACTTTGCAATAAATAAAAAAAATAGCACTGGCTTTTCCATTGAATAAAGTGGTACAAAGACTGATGCTCCAGGAACGGTGGTTATTGTATGCAAATCTTTTATCTCCCCCCATAGGGCAAGACATGAGAATATCTCACTTGGCAATGAAAGTACCCAAAAAGAAATGCTACAAAGTAGGGATGGGCGAGTCTACTCGCTAGGACTCGTTACTCGGCGAGTAGTAAGGGACTCGCAGGACTCGGTACTCGGCGAGTTTCCCAGCGATTACTCGCACAGTAACGAGTCCAATGCAAGTCAATGGCAATCCTAGTTTTGTCAGAGTTTACTTTTTCTCACTCGCTAGACTCGCTATATCACATCGCTATGTAGCTTGAATCTCCCCAAATCGTTTAAACAATCGCACCGCTTCACAGATACCTGCTGTCAGCAGCGAGTCTGAGCGAATCCGAGTCCGGTATAATTGTTATAACAGCTCCCGCTGTTACTTTCGGGCTGCCTATTAAGCTCATTACATATTCACTGCACTGTCAAACTAACAGCCAATCACAGGAGCTCACACTCTGTGGGAGCCTCTATGATTGGCTGTTGTAATCAGACTGGATTTTCTCAATCTGGACAGTGATTCTGCTTGGTTGCCATACACATTAGTGTATGGCAACCAACCTGGCATTGTAGGGTGTAAAATAAATAATTATTTAAAAAAAAAAACGCGTGGGGCTTCGCAGCATTTTTAAGTCTAGCCCGATGAAAGCAGGCAAACTGCGAGCTGCCACCCTCAGCTGCTTAATTTCCCCTTGGCTGGCAAAAAAAAAATGCGTGGGCTCCGCCCTATTTTCCATGCCAGCCAAGGTAAAACTAAGCAGCTGAGGGCTGGTATACTCAGCGGGGTGAGGGCCCCTTGTTATAGGGCCCCCCCCACGTTAAAGAATAGCAGCCCGCAGCCGCCCCTAAAAATGGCGCATTAATAATAAGCGCCATTTCCAGGCGCCTTACCGGGCTCTTCCAGCGGCCCTGGTGGCGGTGGCACGCTGGGTAATAAAGGGGTTAATACCAGCTTTGTTATACAAGCTGGTATTAAGCCCGAGATTCTTAATGTCAGGCCAAGTTTGACCCAGCCACTAAGAATCTCCAATAAAGGGTTAAAAAAAACACCACACAGAGAAAAATTCTTTATTAAAAATAAAGACACAGACAGCATTAGGGACACCATCTTTATTACCACCACATATCCCTCCAAAGATCCAGGTCTTCTCTCTTCTGTCTTCTTTCTTCTGTCTTCTGTCTTCCTTCTTCTTGTTGAATTCATTCAGCTCTGCTACATCACACATCACACCACAGGGGGCGGAAATGCGCTCCCCTGCTGTGTGATGAGTCAGTGAGGCTGTGAGCATTAAGCGGTGACGTCACCGCCGACCCCGTTGCTATAGTAACTAAACTATCGGTTACTATAGCAACGCTTAAGCAGTGCTGACTGCACAGAGCCGACTCATTCATAAGCTGCTGGATTTAACTCCCTGCTTACCGATCACTGCAGCGCCGGTAAGCAGAGAGTTAACTGTGCTGTGACAGCGGCTGGTATATGCGCCGCTCATACTGCAGCCGCGGTCACAGCACAGTTAACTCTCTGCTTACCGGCGCTGCAGTGATACCCCACAGCTTGAGTAGCGTAGAGGACATTATACATCAGTACAGAGCAACATAACTGTGAATGTAACACTTGAGTGAGCTACAGCATTATTTAAAGCCTATAGCTGAGTCTCTCTGTGTCAATTTAAAATTGAAAAAATGTGTCTATTAGTATTGAGTTTGAACAGATATTTGAACACTTAAAATGAAAATTATATTCACCTAAAATAGATTTTTAATCATCTAAAGCAAATGTAACGTGAATGAAACTGAAGTATACAAAAATCAATTTTGGTGTAGTTATGAATGAAGAGCATTGGTTTATTGTAAAATTATTAGTCCTTTACAAAGTAAAGTTACCTTAAATTCTCAATTTATACAATACTTGAATGCTCCATTATTATGGCTTTAAATTCAGTAATACATACTTAAAAGAATTTCTTAACTAAACTAATTGCACATGGTGACTTTATTTATTAAAAATGCTTAAGACTTATATATAATTTAAATATATCCATAACTGGGTTTGTAACAAAGAGCTTAGAGGTTTATTTTTCAATTGTTAAAAATAATATATTATTATTTTATATTATTTATATTAGAATAATAATTCTCATTATTAATAGTTATAGTAATAGTTATTATGCTATAATTCCTTTTTTTAAATATGTTTAGAGAGATATAATGAAAGCTTTAAAGTGTATAAAATTAACCTTTACAGAAATACTGTAATAACAACCTGATATAAATTCTCTCCTTACCCTAAAAAGCCAACTTAGGGAAAACAAGTGGCTTTATTAACAAAGAATTCCTGAAGTAGGTTACAGTTCTGTCCTCTTAGCTTCAGCAGCAAACAATAGCAAAGGAAAGATAATTCAGCTCTTACAGCAAGAGAAGAAAGCTGAATCGGTCTCATTTTCAACATTAAGTAATAAATGAAACCACCTGGGGATCTTGGGAAAGCTTGCTGAACACTGTCTTTATACTTCATTTTGTCTGTCTCCTCCTACCAGAGGGCCTACATGGACCCTTGGGGACATCCAATCCTTCCCGTTTTCCCACTTGTAACAAAATATACAAGAGTAAAATGTACTAGTAAAGAATCAGCTGCAATAACACTGTTAACCCCAGTGACATTTAACAACTTGGATTGGTTTGGGGAAACGTTATACGGCCAACAATGACAAAGTGTTGGAAAAAACTACATTAAGACAACAATTGAAAATCTAGAAAATGGTCATCAATTCTGCATAAAAATATAAAAATAAAAAATATGTTCAATTCTATCAGTCGATTCAATTGCAATAACGTTCGAAAAATGTAATCCTTAATACTGGTTGAAAGAGGAACTTATTCAATTAATTATTATGGGTTTTTACATGAAACTTTGTGGGAAAAAAAACTTCTGAACTAATCCACATGCATCATTAACTTTTAAAAAGGCCCCAGTTCCCTTCTGTCACTTAATGACATGCATAACAGTTTAATGCAACTCTACTTTTAATTATCAAAGCCCTTTCTTTTAAATATCAAGTATCCCACATCAAATTGTCCTGAGTTCTATTTACGGTCTCATCTGTCACTGTAAATGTCATCACTTTATTTCTCTTTTGGATGCGGTGACAAGCCGACTCTTATCCCAAGCTTTATCTCTTTTCTCCATCCCTTATTATACTACAAAGATCCCCTTTTCATACTTTACAGCTGTATCCGCTTTCCACACGTGGCATATGATTGCCTTGGTAAAGGTATTTTCTGTTTCAATCTTGCATTTTCCCAAGGGAGAACAAAAGGGACAAGCTTTCTGGAGTTGATTTCACTGAGAAAATTGTTTAGAATTGCCTCATTCCTCAGCAGATTAACAAATGCATACAATCCCAGCCTAAGTGCTATTGTATAGCACAATTTGTCCATTATACTTTGTCCATTCTATTTAGAAAAACCCTCACCAATTAAAGTAATACAGCCCTCCAATACCTGCTACCAATTAAATCTGAGCTGCATTACCTGCCTTGATGCAGCTGTTCACCAATTCTTACCATTTACTAACGTTCATTAGCCCAATTCATTACTGAGAGTAAGTGGCAGGAATTCAACCCAGTGATTTTATATTGGGCCGATTGCAAAATGATTGCTTTTCATAGATTAACCAATTCAGGACTGGGCCATTTTGCTTTGTTTCTGACCGGGCACATTTTACGGTTTTATTGGTCATGCGCTGTTAAGAGCTCAAAAAATATTTTTAAAATGTATAAATAATTTTTACCTCTTTTTTATGATACACATGCCATAATATTTATGTAATTGATGATATCAGGCGAAAATACAAATAAAACTAGGAAATACTGTCTTTTTATTTTGCGCTCCCCTTTCAGCTATAATTATTTTTATATATTGGATAGATTGTTTTTCTATGGGGCAGTGCTAGTTTAAGTCCCTTTTGTTTTGTTTTGCATGGAAGACTGATACATTTAAGTGCTGTATATTGCAAGAAAGGCCGGTTATCTGATTGTCCATATGTAATGCTGTGTTTTCTCTGCAGTGGCCATTGCAGAGGATATGCCTGGCTTGTTATAACTCCCCTAAACAAAATCAGGTTTTTGCTATGGTGGAATCAGAACACAAGACCCAGAGCAATCAGCTGATCACCATGGCAGCTGCGTTTACATGAAGTTCTCTCTTATGAAACGATTTCTTTAAAACGTAACCAACATTTAAATTTTTATTTAATTATAATATAGAGCAAGTGGTTATAATAGACTTTCAAATATACTTTATAAGAAATTTTGGTTGAAAATGATTAATAAATCTTCCACAAGATGTCCCCACTTAACTGTGTGTGAAGCAGACATATGTTCATTATCAGTCAGATCAGTATTCACACTTAATACGGGCATGTAACCATATAAGGTAAAGGGGGCATGTCCTACAATCTTGGCTGCAGCTGATGAGGAAACAATGTATCAGATTACTTCAGACTACAGCACAGTTGCTAAGCATGTCACGATGTCAGGATCAGTGTAAACTCCTCTGCTCTTTTCTTGGCACAAGCTTCTCTGACCTGTCATGGCTGCTGGCTCCAAACACAGCTCACAATCTCTGATCTTGTCCTTTCTCTGCTGTAACATTGCACTGCTCCCTATCAGCTACTGTGCCAAGCCAACACAGTCATAAAATGCTATTTTTAGAAGAACATAGAAAAATGTGAGAAAATAAATCGTATGGCACAAAAAAGCATTATCTTAGCTGCTATGTGACCCATTATTAACAACCAGGGCAGTATTGTGTTTTGTTTTTTTCAATGAAATTACATTTATACTTTAAGCTTTATGTGCAGGTAATATGGATGGATAATATGCATTCAAGGCTGTTTTTCTTATATAAACTTAAATATAATGAGAGTAGTGGTAGGAAACCCACAGCTGTAGGAAATATTACAATTTTTTTCACCCTGTCGTTTGTAGTGTCCATTAGGGGTGTCTATTGGGTAGATTTCCTGAACATAAACTGTACAGTGGATGCCATTGTATAGTAAAATAGTGGCAGGGATATGCTGTATAATATACAATTTTTACAAAGTCCAAGCAATAAAAAAGGAATAACCAACAAATATAATTCTGGAAAAAGCCAAATGGACTTGATTGGCCTCTGTTGGGTGCATGGAAGCTTGTGGGTCTGTTAATACATGATGGTAAAATGATAAGGCATCGAAAGATCAACTTCATATCCTTGTTAATATTTTACTTTCCAGATTTGTTGACATACAGTAGCTCGGGATTGAATCAAGAGATTTAGCAGCAGTTCATTGCAAAAAAAAAGACAATTAGGATATCATGAATAACAAAATTCCAAAAACTCATCAATGTTGCATTCATAAATTCAGATTTTTAGATTAAATTGAAGGAGGCAAACTTGGAATAAAATAGCTTGCTATGTCAAAACTCTTTTACAAGCAGTTTAAAAAAGAACTGGTAGTTTAATCGATTGTCATGGGAAAATAATACCTATATTTATGCTACTAGTAATAATAATTATTATTATTACTCAGTAACTGGCAATTTTGCTTTTCAAACATATGTGAAGATAAATATGTACATGAATATATTTTATCCCATTGTCAGTGCCATATGTAAAACCATTACATGTTTTTATTAGGGGAAGTGATGGAGGAAGGATCTTTATATTAGTGTTTTCCTCTCAATTAACTTTTAGGCACTTTTCCCAGCTAAATACATTACATCTTTGGCAATACTCCAAACCAAACCTTACAACCCAACACTGGATTCTGTATTTACTCAGCCAATTTAGATTTCCATGTTGTGAAATGGATATTTGCCAATAACCCTTTCTCTCCTTTAATGGATCTAAATCTACAGTTGTTTGTCGAGGATGAAGGGGGAAATGAACAAAAGGATCACAACTCTTAACATTACTATTTTTCTATCAATACCTGTGAGCATTGACTTCATGCAAATAATCATCTATCTGATGATTTTACCATTCATCATGATTGCTCCATGATCCTAATTAAGCATTAATTTCTGCTGTTTATTCATCATATTTCAGTGTACTGAACAGCGACGGGGAAATTCAAACGTAGAAACGTAGAAATAATGCAAATTACAGTATATAATTAAATACTTTGCTTTATTAAATTTACTATTTTGACTGAAGGTTAATACTTATTTAATATTTATATAATTATATAAATTAATGTACCATAATTACAGAATCATTATACATTTTTTTGGCATATTTAATATATCGATTTAATTAAATGAATCAATATGTCTGATCTGGATCAGTTAAGAAGTTTTTATACTTTTTTGTTGGCGATTTTTTCTTATTCATTTGTCATATTTTTAGTAACAATATCTACAATAGACAATGACCAGCGACACCTCTGTGTTAGGTGCTACCGTAGCTAGAAAAAATATCACGAAGAAAGAGAAAATATTGCTGCACACTGACACTGAATTTTTTTTTTGAGAAATAGCATACTGGTTAATGAATACTAATGGCAAAGTGTGAATGGGGCATAAGGCATAGTAGAAAACTACTTCAGAATACAGGGAGAAAAAAGTGAGAACTTAGCTGATGCAAAGGACAAAGCATGTGAGCTCGGTAACCAGCATCAAGGTGTCTCATCCTACCAGGTCCTAACCTACTGCCTCTGCCTGCAGTGTCAAATTGCATGTATGGGTGCGCATGCCACTGAATGATATTAAAAAGCTACCTATAAGAGTCCATGTATTCTGAAGTAGTTGTCTACTATGCCTTACACCCCATTCACACTTTGCCATTGGTATTCATTAGCCAGTATGCTATTTCTCAAAAAAAAAAGCTGGAGACTGACTGCCTCATGACATAAGGAAATGTAAGTGTATAAATGCTTTTCTTTCACCTTTCACATTACACTATGAGCTCAGACAGGGATGATTAGACTGGTATTATAAAGATGCAGCTACAGACAGTGATAGCTGGGGGGGCATAAACCACCTGACAGGTTCCCTTTAAACCCAAATATGGCATAGGTTGCCACTAGCCAAAGCTAGCTAACACCACTGCAGTGATTGCAGCAACTGTCCCAGCAATTAGGCTACGTTCACATGGCACACTTTTGATGCGTTTTTTTATATCGCGCTTTTCCCCCAAAAGCGCATCGGCGTCAGCGTTCCCGGCAAAGTGAGTGGACTTTCACATTTACCGTTCCGAAACTGCGTAATTTACCGATGCACTTTTTTACGCATAAAAAGAATGAACATGATAATTGTTTGTGCAAAAATGCACACGCTTTCCTCCATAGGTCCTATTATAAGGCGCTGGAATACGCATAGTCATTTATACAATGCTGTATTCCAGCTCCTATAAGTGCGGGCGCCGAAGGTGCAGGAGGAAGTGATGTCACACGTGACATTTATGTACTTTTGCTTTAGCAGTGTATGTACATACACTGCTAAAGCGAAATAAAAGAAAGCCATGGTTTAAAAAATAACTCACCTCTCCGCAAACTGTCCCGGGAAGGTGTCCAATCGCTGCAAGGACCTGAATCAGCTGACCGGGTGGCAAACCGATCAGCTGATGTGTCACCTGACAGCATCAGGTGAGTGGTTTGGGCGGGCGGTTTAAACCACTCAGCTGATGCTGTCAGGTGACACATCAGATCAGATGATTGGTTTGCCACCCGGTCACCTGATTCAGCTCCTTGCAGCAATCGTACGCCTTCCTGGAACAGTCTGCGCAGAGGTGAGTATTTTTTTTTTTATCTTTTAAACCATTGCATTCTTATATTTTGCTTTAGCAGTGTATGTACATATACTGCTAAATCGAATACACATGTCACACGGGAACAGGATTATTCTTGCCCCAATGTGACATCACATCCACCTACGCTTTTGGTGTAAAAATGCAGCTGTAAAAAATGTGGCATTTGAATGCAGTGCATTTTTTTATCGTTGCTAAAATAAAGTGGGATAAAACAGCGCAAAAAAACACGGCAAAAGCGTGGCCTGTGAACACAGCCTGAAAGCACCAACCACAAGTAACTTTTGGCCACCTTTACAAACTCTGGTGAGTTAAGTAAAAGGTAAGATGCTGAGTGTAATTGAGTGGATGTCCCATCACTTATCGCAATCAAAGCAGGATGGTGTAGCCTCTGACAGTGACACAATCAGTTGGAGTCAGCATTCCGCTCAGTGTACCTCTGTCACCATCATATCAATTAATGGGGTGCAGAGTTCTGGGGAACTAGCTTTTCTCCTCATGGAGAAGAATCTGTCTGCCGACATAAGGAGACAAATAAGCTGATAAGGAGACTTATAGCCTCAACGCTCCTCTGGGAAATATGCAAATATGCAGATTCTAATATTTAAATATATATATTTATATATATATATATCCTGTTAACAACGGCCTTACGTCTACAGACGTAGACAAATAGGATACTTATGTTTAGCCGATGTCTGTAGATGTAAGCTAGGAATAAGCCCTGGTGCACCGCCCCTGGAGCTAAAATATCTCGGATTTCAGCTACTGGGGATAGATGAGACCCTGGAGATTAGGAATTGGCTGGTGTTTTACCAGCACCAGTAATGTGATGACCGATAAGCACCGTTTACCGATCATTACATTACAAAAAGTGAAAGTGCCTGTAAAAAATGCTTTCACTCTGATCCGACATGAAAAGACATGTCGGATCAGGGTGCAGCATTAACCCCTGACTGTCTGAAACCCCTGTACCAAGGATCTTCCTCTCAACCTCCGTCCCCCGATCTACCTCAAAATGGCGGCAGCTGGTAAAACTCGCCGTCGCCGCAGCATCTCCATGCGATCTGACATGTCATACATGTCAGATCGCATGGATATGACACTAATAGTGCCCCTGTCCCTTGTGATGACCCTCAGCCCCCTCCGGTTCCCCCCACCACCTGTCCTCCGGCCCTGGCTCCTCCGTCCTCCCTGCATCGGCGTCTGCTGCGTGTGCTGCTGTGAAGAATCGATCTATTCAATCTGACGTGTCAAACGTCAGATTGAATAGATCGATATTACTGATGGCCTCCCCAAGGAACAACCAAAATGCCCCCTCCATCATCTGGCCCCCCGCCTCCCCGTCACCGGGACCGATACAACGGTAGTGGTACCGGCACCGCCAATCATCATCGCTCTCCCTGAGAGAGAGGATCCTGTGTCCTCTGGTGCTCCCCCTGGCCCCCCCAGGTCCCCCCATGTCCCCCCAGTCCCCCTTCTACTTGAATAAAATGGAGATATCCCCCGTGGCCCCCCTTCTCTTCTTCACAAAGTGGCCTGCACATGCGCAGTGTGCCAGGGAAAATCTGCCCTCTGCACCTAGCAACAAAAAAACAAATCTGATTGGTTGCAGTGATTTGAATTGTGTGATAGACCCTATCACACAGTTCAAATCCCCATTTATTAGTAAATATGGCAGCACTTGGGTCTGCCTCTCTCCTCTCTCCTTTGTAGTTGTTTTTGGAGAGAAGAGAGAGACAGACTACTTGCTGCCATCTGTGAAGATAGAATCAATTTTGAGACTTATTGTTTATCAATATATTTAGCTAGGGTTAGGGCTAGGGCTTGAATTAGGGCTAGGGTTAGGGCTAGGGGTAGGGTTCAAAACCAGGGTTAGGGAAAAAAAATCATCCCCTCAATCATTCCCCCTCCATCACTCCCCTAACCAATTCATTTTTTTTTTACTTTATTCTTTATCAATCCTTTACTTAGCTAGGTTTAGGGTTAGGGTTAGGGTTAGGGCTAGGGTTAGGGTTCAAAACCAGGGTTAAGGAAAAAAATCATCCCCCTCCGTCATTCCCCCTCCATCATTCCCCTAACTAAATCAATTTTTTTTACTTTATTCTTTATCAATCCTTTACTTAGCTAGGGTTAGGGCTAGGGTTAGGGTTCAAAACAAGGGATAGGGTAAAAAAAAAATCAGGGTAAAAAAAAATCATCCCCTCCTCCATCACTCCCTTAATGAAATATTTTTGTTCCCAAAATAAAAAAAATGGCCCACAAAATGTTTACTGCTGAGCAAGCATACGCATTGCTCGCCTCCGTTACCTCCGGGTCAGAGACTGAAACAGCCTCTGAAGCCGGGATGTCCTCAGAGGACAGTGACAACTTGGCTTCCTCTAGGGGGTCCCCACCCCGCTAGTCGTCCCTTCTGATGCAGAGGCAGGACCCAGCTCTGCAGCTCCCTGTCCTCTGTGGCAGCCCGACTCATCCTATTCCCTACAAATTCCCCCTTTCACAGCAGCCTCCGGTATGCAAGTTAACATCACCGATTTTGCCCCCTTTGATTTCTTTTCCGTTTTTGTAAACCCCGAATCCTTGAGTTAAGCACCTACCAGGCTAACATATATGCAGCCCGTATATTGCCCAAAAACCTCGGTCTGTCCATTCCCGTTCCTGGGTCCCAACTAATGTCCCAGAAATCAAAACATTTTTAGGCATCACCTTCAACATGGGCATTGTAAAAAAAAACAGCCCACTTTCTTACTGGGCAACAAATTCGGTCCACAGCACCCCTGTGTTTGCAGCAGTAATGTCCCGCACCCATTATGAAGCCATACTGAGATTTCTGCATTTCTCCGATAATTCCCAAGTCCTCCCAAGAACTTGACCCAAATTACGACCGTCTAAATAAACTAAGACCCCTAATTTCCCTCCTGCACCAATCATTCCTCAATTCATACACCCCAAAAAATGTATTGGTGGAGTTACCGTCACAGTTGGTGTCCGGACGTCTTTAGAGGGGGGCATCATTTTCACTGGCAAGTGACAAAATGCTTGCCGTAAAGTGGAATGACCGCAAGGACGTCTATATGCTTGCCACTCTACATGCGGACACCACTGTGACTGTCAGAGACAGGGGCGCCACCAGGGACAGAGAAAAACCCCTTTGTGTGACTGAGTACAACAAATACATGGGTGGCGTGGACCTGTCCGACCAGGTACTCCACCCATAACTGGTGAATCGGAAGAGGAGGGCCTGGTATAAAAAGGTTATAATCCAGAAAGATGATGGGAGTAGGTGTGTCACGGTCCGCGCTGCTCCAGGGCTTAAAAAAACTCACCAAAGAGTCAGTCAGATTTCCATCCTTTATTCTCCTTCTCCTACGCGTTTCGGCACCCCACCTGGCGCCTTTCTCAGGTTTCGTCGCCAGGTGGGGCGCCGAAACGCATAGGAGAAGGAGAATAAAGGATGGAAATCTGACTGACTCTTTGGTGAGTTTTTTAAGCCCTGGAGCAGCGCGGACCGTGACACACCTACTCCCATCATCATTCTGGATTATAACCACTGCTTGGTGGTCGGTGGAGGTCCTGCAGCAGCTTGGAATAATATTTCCTAAAACGCCTTCAAACCAGTTGTGGGGATCACAACTGCACCAGGTGAGTGGCTTCTCAGCACCACCCCATTATGATTAGTGTCACTAGTGATAGGACACTATTGCGCCTCTTGTCCCCCACCCTTTTATATTTTATGGTATAAAAAGGTGGCTATCTATCTTCTACAGATAGCTACCTACAATAGCTTCATCCTTTATAAAAACTCCCAAGGGGCCCTCACCTTCCTGCAGTATCAGGAGAAGGTTATCGAGTGTCTCCTGTTTGACTCCACGGCACCAGAGGCAGCCTTTGAAACGGAGAACGCCCGTAGACTAACAGAGCGTCATTTCATGAACATTATCCCTCCCACTCCCACCCAAATGCGTCCCAAAAAAAGATGTAAAGTTTGTAGCAAGTGGGGTTTGAGGAGTGAATCCCACTACTACTGCCCCAAGTGCCCATCCCAACCTGGACTTTGTATCGCCCCCTGTTTTGAGATCCACCATAGAATTTACAATTATTAGGTTGGCATCCTAATGTGGAAGGCTATTTTTCCCACATAATTTATATTTTCAGACCATTGGCCCCTTTACAGATTGGACTTGTCAAATAAAATTTACAACTGTCATCAGTAAAACACTTATTACCCAGTTTCCCAAATAATTCCAGGACTTGATCACTCACATACCAAACTATTATTCAGACACATTCTCATCCGCAAGATCACGTCTGCCTACTCCAGAATGTGGACCCCACAAATGTTCTTGAGAAGTCTGATCCCATGTGACAAATAATTCCAGGACTTGATCACTCACATAAAGTTTTTTTGCCAGTTATCTTAGTTTGACTGGCATTACAACTATGTCTTGCTACAAAAAACTATTTTTGGCATCTACATTACATATATATTTATAATGGTGATTACGGCATGATCATTTTATTGGAGGATCTCCAACAATGAGGGTATTCGGTATTCATACACTAGGGCTTTACTGTGTTCTTGCCGAACTTCCTATACCGGACAATAAGTTTGTAATCCTGTAGGGGACTGGTTGTTTTGTGCATATAGCAGTTCCGACCTTGGTGGGTTGGAGCCTGTTATGATGCACCACGTCGACTGGCACTTTCATCTCTCATCCAGGGATTCATATCGCTAAACAGATGTTGTACGACCAGTCTCTGAAAGATGAACGTGTCCTCCTAGCCCTGCTGGTGTTTTCATTCATCTCTACAACAAGCACAAGTTTGCCACATAGCTGGCTACATTTTGCTCCACATTTTGCCCTTCACGCCAGTAGAGTTTTGCGTTCCTGCTACAATATACGCAATTGCAGGACAACTATTTTGTGAGCAAGGCTATGGCTGGGGTTACACATAAGCCCTCAGTCAGATTTTGGCTTCAGTTTTGTCATTTTTTTTTTCTAAGTCCAAAAACTGACAGAAAAACGCATTGGGTGTAATAAACACCCTGTGCGTTTTTCTCTGGAGCTCAAAACATTGCCCTGTCCGTTTTTGAGCCCAAAACGCAGTAAACAGCGTTTTTGGCATCAGTTAAAAAACGCATGCGTTTTTATGCGTTTTTTTTAACATGGGGCCCTATGGGAAACGCATGCGCAAACGCATGGCATATATAGCCACTTGCGTTTGCGCATGCGTTTGCGCGCATGCGTTTTTTCTGAAAAAAATGACTAAGTCCAAAAACGTACAGGAGTGCAGGAGACACAAAAAGCACCCTATAAAAAACGGATTGGTGATGAAAAGGACTTCCAAAAACGGATTTCTATGTGTAACCCCAGCCTATATTTTATAATCAGCAACTGTGTTTTTCGGGGCATGCCGCCTTTTGTGAATAATAATTCCTGGAAGGATCTTTATGTTTGGTAGCGCAAAGTCTTGTAAAGTTTTGAATGGGTCCTGGAATTGATTCAATTTTACCCTGAAGATAAAATGATACATAATAAAAAGTGGGAACAAACTACTCAGTACGTCCCTTGACAAATACATTACAGGGTAAAACAAGAAATCCATTCATGTGGGTTTTCAGTTGTTCTTGTACTACATAGTTTCTGCAAATATGACAATCTATTGCAAATACAGCCAAATTTGTTTTCTAAAATTCAAATAGCTCTCCGTCTGTTCTGAGTCCTGCCGTTAATCCAAACAGAACTTTTTGACTACATGTGGTTATCGATTCGCTCACAAGAATGTGGGCAACAAATTGTGGGGTCCACTTTATGGTGTTACCTCTTGTAAAACTAAAAAATGTGGTGCTACAGTATCACTTTTGTGAAAAAAAAGAACATTTTCATTATGATGACCTATTGTTATCAAATTCTGTGAAGTGCCTGTGGGTTCAAAATGCTCACTATACCCCTAGATATAATCCTTGAGGGGTCTAGCTTCCAAAATGGGGTCACTTGTGGGAGGTTTCTTCTGTTTAGGTACCACAGGGGTCCAAGAAGTGAAAGATGGTATCTGTCATCTATTACAGCCAAATTTGCTATCTAAAATTCAAATAGCGCTCCGTCAGTTCTGAGTCCTGCCGTTTGGGCAAATAGCAGTTTCTGACCACATGTGGGCTATCGTTTCGTTCAAGAGAAACATGGTAACAAATTTTGACATCCAATTTGTCCTGCTGTCTCTTGTAAAAGTGAATAAATTGAGGCTAAACAACATTTTTAGGTAAAATATAAATGTATTTATTTTTTCATTCCACTTTGCTTAGTTCCTGTGAAGCACCTGAAGAGTTAATAATCTTCTTGAATGTAGTTTTGAGTAGCTTGAGGGGTGCAGTTTTTGGAATGGTGTCACTTTTGGGTGTTTTATGTCAGGTACGGCCCTCAAAGTGACTTCAAATGTGATGTGGTCATAAAACAATTGGTTTTGTAAATTTTGCTTAAAAAAACAGAAATTGCTCATGAACTTTGAACCCTTATAACTTCCTAACCAATTTTTTTTTCCAAAATTGTGCTGATGTACAGAAGACATGTGGGAAATGTTATTTATTAACTCTTTTGTGTCACATAACTCTCTGGTTTAACAGAATAAAAATTCAAATTCTGAAAATTGCGAAATTTTATACATTTTTGCCAAACTTTAATTTTTTCACAAATAAACGCAAAAATGATCAACCTAAATTTACCACTAACATGAAGCCCAATATGTCACGAATAAACAATCTCAGAATCGCTAGGATCTGTTGAAGCATTCCTTAGTTATTACCTCAGAAAGCGACACTGGTCAGAATTACAAAAAACGGCCTGGTCATTAAGGTGGAAATTGGCGCCGTCACTAAGGGGTTATATATATATACTAGATGGGAGCCCGATTCTAAAGAATCGGGTAGTCTAGAATCCATATATAGTTTATTTACTAATAGTTACGGGAGTGCGGTGAAAAGAATTGTGTGTATACAGGCGGCTCTGTGGGTAGCACAGTATACAGCGGCTCTGTGGCTAGCACAGTATACAGCGGCTCTGTGGCTAGCACAGTATACAGCGGCTCAGTGGCTAGCACAGTATACAGCGGCTCAGTGGTTAGCACTGCGCGGTAGCTTGGTGGCCAGCACTGCGCGGTGGCTCGGTGGCCAGCACTGCGCGGTGGCTCGGTGGCCAGCACTGCGCGGTGGCTCGGTGGCCAGCACTGCGTGGTGGCTCAGTGGCCAGCACTGCGCGGTGGCTCGGTGGCCAGCACTGCGCAGTGGGCAGCACTGCGCGGTGGCTCGGTGGCCAGCACTGCACGGTGGCCAGCACTGCGCGGTGGCTCGGTGGCCAGCACTGCGCGGTGGCCAGCACTGCACGGTGGCTCGGTGGCCAGCACTGCGCGGTGGCCAGCACTGCGCGGTGGCTTGGTGGCCAGCACTGCGCAGTGGCTCGGTGGCCAGCACTGCGCGGTGGCCAGCACCGCGCAGTGGCTCGGTGGCCAGCACTGCGCGGTGGCGCTGGGTGGAAGGGGAGAGGGGAGGCTGGGGGGCAGGGGAGAGGGGAGGCTGGGGGGCAGGGGAGAGGGGAAGCTGGGGGGCACAGCAGAGGGGAGGCTGGGGGGCACAGCAGAGGGGAGGCTCGGGGGCACAGCAGAGGGGAGGCTGGGGGGCAGAGCAGAGGGGAGGCTGGGGGGCAGAGCAGAGGGGAGCCTGGGGGGCAGAGCAGAGGGGAGCCTGGGGGGCAGAGCAGAGGGGAGCCTGGGTGGCACAGCAGAGGGGAGGCTGGGGGGCACAGCAGAGGGGAGGCTGGGGGGCAAAGCAGAGGGGAGGCTGGGGGGCACAGCAGAGGGGAGCCTGGGGGGCACAGCAGAGGGGAGGCTGGGGGGCACAGCAGAGGGGAGCCTGGGGGGCACAGCAGAGGGGAGCCTGGGGGCACAGCAGAGGGAGGCTGGGGGGCACAGCAGAGGGGAGGCTGGGGGGCTGTCGGCGGTCAGCTGGGCTGTCGGCGGTCAGCGGCAGTGGTGGCGGCGGTTCCGGAGGGGCCAGCTCCTTGATGGAGTAGAGTGAGCGGCATGAGTGGGAGCGGTGCCGGCGGAGGCCGCACACCGGAGTGTGGGCCGGGCCCACACCGGGCAGTGTGCGGGGCCGGTGGCGAGAGTGGGCGGTGAGCTGCAGGGCTGTGGGCGGAACCGGGGGAGGGCGGATGGGCGCAGACGGGGCTCAGTGCGGGGCCGGTGGCGGGATAGCAGTGAGTGGTGGCGCTTTAGCGCCCACCGCGAGCCGCTGTGCCGTTTTGACAGCGGCTCGCGGTGAGCGCTACGCGCTCGTGGGTCTGCTACTTCCGGTTCCGGTGTTTTACACAGGGCACAGGCCATCACGGAAGTTGGCTGGATTGCCCGGAAGTGGCCTTCGGGTTTTATATATAAGATATATATATATATATATATATATATGACAACCACTTGTACATACAAATGTGAACAAGAAGTTCTACACAAATGTAACCAACCACATTAAGGGATGCTACAGTTAACAGGAACGGTTCCTACAATGCAGAAACCTAGGTGCATAATGCACCAGAGAACAAATCAATCAGGGACAAATGCCTGAACACTTTGTACAGATGTTACCTATGAGTGGCCAGAATGAGACCCCCTTTTTTAACGCACATTTCATATTAGCTTCATCAGAGGTGTGTATATAAGTGTATATATGTGTATCAGACTGTCACCGGCCATTCTGTGGGCGTATTACATCACTTCTGGTCCCACAAGGCAGTGCTGGTTGAAGTGATGCTATGAGGCAGTGCTGCTGAAACCATTCCCCCGACCTTGCAGATGAAACAACAGCTCAATGGATGGTCACCATTCACTCTGTCATTCTGGGAACGCAAAAACACATCTCCACGGAGACAGAGCAACCTGATACATGCCTAACCAAGCTGACCAATCCATGGCTCTGGGGGGCATGTCCCATTCATCGTCCTGCCTGCAGAGACATGCATCAGCTCCAGATTCCAGACATTTCATCAGAGTGGAGGAATGCACTCAGAATACCGGTGAATGGGAAGTTAACCCATTGGATATTGTTGGATTATGGTAGGTATGTATTTTCAACAGAATAATCAGATTTTAAAATAACATACCTAGTTGAGCATGTAGTGCTGAAATGTATAAAGAGGGGGTATTAAAACATTCTTAAAGTGACAGTGACAAAAAAATCCACATAAACACACATTGTGAAGGATACAAATATACAAAAAGTGGCACGGCATCAGGTGTGTTGTATGATAAATAGGTGAAAATAGTGACTTTATTAAAAAGAAATTTTTACATCCCATCCCATAAACACATTCATCCTTCTACACATCGCATACCTGCAGGTACTACTATACATAACCACACTAACTCCAGGGATGCATACTTATAGACATACAAATTATGCATAAGTCAAATTCAAGTGAATAAATATAAATAATAACGTATTATGAGAATATGTGTATGTGTTAGTATATATTTAGTCTGTGTAAAAAATATAATGAAAGACGTGACGTTAAAAATGGGAAGATTCTCTGAATTTCCTCCAATAAAGTGCACACTGCTCAAAATCCATTATGAATCATACATTCGCCACGTAATCTCCCAAACCATAAAATAAGACAAAGAAATTCCATAAGGCTACATAAAGAAACCGTACCAGTATCTCTACTGGTGTCCGGTTAAGCGGCTCAACAAAATTACATAATATAATAGGAGAAAAGGTGGAGCCATAAATTGCTTGAAAACATATACATACTTTTATTGAGGGACAACAAGGTATATCAATGGTGATTAATAAAAAGCACAGCACAATATACAGGTACAGTAATTGAATGTATATAGAAAAATGCTCACAGAGCTCACAGATTCATTACACTGGATACATCTAGATCATATAAGAATAGTGTGAGACAGTGGCTGGTAATAACAGATTATAAATTGTGAATTAACATCAATGAGGTCATCTATTTCTGCCCAGATCCACTGTCACTAACACAGGGTTGAAAAAACACCCTCCCATGTACCCAGTCATATCATCGTAGCAAATCTAATACATAGTAAATAGCATACCAAATAAAGTGCTCAAGTGCTAGGAGATAGGGGGAACCCCTTCTGTGCCGGACTCCAACGCACGTTTCGCGTATTGACGGTAATAGTGCTTCTTCTTGGGAGTACCGGACCCTCTGTGTGGCGCCTATATATATTGATAGCACACCTGTGGTGCTGTGTCTCATTAGAAGTTCATAACAGCGGCGCATGTATGCATCGCGCCGGGCCTGATACGTCACATCCGCCGCTCAGACAGCCGCGTCATCGCCGCCGCCGGAAGTGGTATCCCGGCAACGGCGACAGGCGGCGGCGGCCAAAAGAACGCCGTCATGACGACCGGGAAACAAAGAGACGCGGACATGCGCACTGAGCATCCAAGGATAGAGGTTTCAGAACAGAACAAAACCAACCCCTTAACATACATATATATACAATGCATTCTTCTATATATACATAATCCGGAGTGCTTCAATAGAAGTTCTCTTAGACTATTATAAGGGGGTCTGTGCATCCAATGTACTTTATCTTTATATATACTGTACGTACTGCCAAACAGAGGAAAAACACCAGTGAATTAAAATCAATCATTAAAATAAGCACAAAACATAAGTGACACAGAAGGAGAAGGGGAAAGGGATTGTAAAATCTCCTTTATTACAGGAAAATGGTGGGGGATTAAAAGGAGGAACAGTCCGAGGGCAAGTATATATACAAAACTAAGGATCAACAAATTATAATAAATTATAAATTCTAAATTATGAATTATAAGTAAGGAGAGAAGCTGATGGACTCATTCAGACCCTTTGGGGAGGCAGTGTCCAGCAAAATAATCCACCTTAGTTCCCTCTGGGCCAATGTCTTTCTTATGTCACCACCCCTGATCCCCCCTTGAATCTTATCTATTCCCTTTACTCTCAAGCTACCCGGGTTTGAATTATGGTACTTTAAGAAATGACGGGGTAGGGTTTTCAGCTTGGTGGTGTCCTTCACTTTGTGCGCCCAGCTAATCTCTCTAATGTGCTCACCAATCCTCACTCTCAGCTCACGTGACGTCAGACCCACATATATTTTTTGGCATCCACATGTGGCATAATACACCACATGTGTGCTGCTGCATGTAATATGCTGATTTATAGTGAAGGTCCGACTGCCATCGCTTGTCACAAAGTGAGTACTGCGAATGAAATTAGCACACGCAAGACAATCACCACAGGGATAAAAACCTCTGACTGGGGGGCCTACACCAAAGATCCCAGAAGTAGCAGGTGTGTAATGGCTCTGGACAAGCATGTCCTTCAAATTCTGCGATCTTCGAGGGGTCATTTGTAGACCTCCCGATAGACCCTCCCTCAGAGCTGGTTCGGACATTAATACTGGCCAATGCCTCGCCAGGACCTTTCTCATCGTATCCCACTGGTCATTGAATGTGGAGATAAATCTTATCACCCGTGAATCGTTATCCTTTTTTGTTGAGGGGAGGAGGAGATCATCACGTTTGGCCGCTCTGGCCCTATCAAAACCTTTCTTAATGCATCTGCGACTGTACTCCCATTCCCTAAATCGCGCCTTAAGGTCTAATGCCTGGTTCCGAAAGTTGGCATCAGTGGAGCAGATCCGCTTCATCCTTAGAAATTGTCCAACCGGGATGGCACGTATTGTGGATTGCGCATGGGCTGATGAGGCGTGTAATAACGCGTTTACAGATGTGTCCTTTCTGTAGACATATGTCTGCAAGCATCCATGCTTATCCACATCAATTTTGATGTCTAAGAAATCAATAGATTCCTGACTGTATTTATACGTGAGTTTTATATTCAAATCATTTTGATTTAATGAAGTCATAAAATGTTCGAGCTGCTCCGCAGTGCCCTGCCTCACTAGTAGTACATCATCAATATAGCGCATCCAGCACTGCACATGGGCAACGGCCTGCCCACCCCCGCACGCAAAAATACTCCGCTCCCAGTGACCTAGGAACAGATTTGCGTACGAAGGTGCGCAGGCCGCGCCCATGGCAGTGCCGCGCCTCTGCAGATAGAACACATTCTTAAAAATAAAGAAGTTGTGTGACAGGACAAAACGGAGCAGCTCAACAATCAACTCACATAAATGGCCATCCCAGTTGCAACATTCAAGGAAGAAGCGGACCGCCTCAACACCCGCATCGTGATCGATGCAGGTGTATAAGGACTCCACGTCCGCCGTGACGATATACATGTCTGGCTCCACAAAAATCCCGTCAATCCGTTTAAGGGCGTCCGTCGTGTCTTTAAAGGGAACCTGTCACCCCAAATCACCCTTGTAAGCTGTAAATACATGTCCCTGAAGCATTACACTACAGTCCTACACATCCCTTTGTGGTGTTTTAGTTCAATATGAAAGTGCACTTTAGTCGTTTGCAAACTTACTAAATCCATGCCAGTGGGCGTTCCCAAGCCTCCTTGTCTGCGAGGCGGTTCCCCTGTGTGCCGCTGTATTACGCCCTAATGGGCGTTTTTTCAAACTTTCTAGCGCGGGCACGATTCATAATCTCGTGCCCGCATCGTCACGGTCATGTGATGCCGTGACGCGTCATTTCCGGGCGGCTGGGTCGCTGCTGTCTGACGCGCACTGGCCAACTTCAGCGCATGCGCAGATCGCTTGCTGAAGTTGGCCGGTGCGCGTCAGACAGCAGCGACCCAGCCGCCCGGAAATGACGCGTCACGGCATCACATGACCGTGACGATGCGGGCACGAGATTATGAATCGTGCCCGCGCTAGAAAGTTTGAAAAAACGCCCATTAGGGCGTAATACAGCGGCACACAGGGGAACCGCCTCGCAGACAAGGAGGCTTGGGAACGCCCCACTGGCATGGATTTAGTAAGTTTGCAAACGACTAAAGTGCACTTTCATATTGAACTAAAACACCACAAAGGGATGTGTAGGACTGTAGTGTAATGCTTCAGGGACATGTATTTACAGCTTACAAGGGTGATTTGGGGTGACAGGTTCCCTTTAATATAAGATGGTAATGTCTCCACTAGGGGTTTGAGATAGAAGTCTATAAATCTGCATACAGGGTCACATAGACTCCCGATGCCCGACACGATCGGACGCCCCGGTGGATTGACGGGATCTTTGTGGATTTTCGGAAGTAGGTATAGGGTAGCGATCTTAGGTGAGTGTACAGTGAGACCATCCAGAATTTTCTTCGTAATGATCCCATCCTCAAAAGCACAAATCAGAATTCTCTGAAGTTCATCAGAAAATTCTCTTAATGGATTGGAATCTAATTTTACATAGGTAGACCTGTCTTTCAGCTGCCTAAAGGCCTCCCTCTCATATTTCATGCAAGGCCAGATCACAACATTTCCCCCCTTGTCTGCCGCCTTTATGACCATGTCTTTATAAGATTGTAACTCTTTAATAGCTTGTCTTTGCTTATGTGTTAAATTATCTGTGGTCCGTTTTGTTTTAATTTTCTTAAAGTCATCCGTTACAAGCTTAGTAAATACATCTATAGCAGGGCAGGCAGACAAAGGGGGAAAGGTTTTCGATCTGGGATGTAATGATGTTGGAAACTTACCAAGTCCATCTGATGGAAGACCATCTTCCAAGTCCTCCAAATCACCAAGAGTTTGTTCTTCCATAGTCTTTGTCCCATCTTGGCTGCCTCTAGAGTGCAATTTTCTCAATAGTAGTTTTCGTGCAAACAGATTAGTATCTTTTAGTGCTACGAAAAAATTAAAATTATTAGTAGGCACGAATGTGAGTCCCTTGGAGAGGACTTCAATTTGCACTTTAGAGAGAGTACGATCAGACAAATTGACTACCTGAAGAAGATTTTTCTTATTCCCTTTTCCTCCCGTCTTGTTAGGATGGAGTGTCTGTAGGCGTGTCACTATTTGTCTTTCATCCGACACACCTGAACCTCCTTCATCCGCTGACTCACTTTCCTGAGTATCATCCTCAGATGTCAGTGAACCGACAGATGGAACTTTGGGTATGTTTGGAGCTTCTGGTTTTGGTTTGGGGACTGGTTTAGGTCTTCCACGTTTGGATGCATACTTATAGACATACAAATTATGCATACCGTATATACTCGCGTATAAGCCGAGTTTTCCAGCCCAAAGATTGGGCTGAAAAGTACCCCCCTTGGCTTATACACGAGTCATACGGCAGGACCGGCAGCCCCGAGCAGCCCCAGCAGCCCCCGTAATCCAGGGCCCCCCAGCCTGACTCCGGTCACCTGTAAAGGAAAATATACTTATCACTGTCCCGCTGCCGTCCGTGCCCGCATCTGCCGACATCCCGATCCTCCATCTTCATGCGTCTTCTTCCTGTTTCCTATGTTCGTCGCAGCAATGACGTCATTGCCGGCGCCGAACACAGGAAACAGGAAGAAGACGCATGAAGATGGAGGATCGCGGATGTCGGCAGATGCGGGCGCGGACGGCAGCGGGACAGTGATAAGTATATTTTCCTTTACAGGTGACCGGAGTCAGGCTGGGGGGGCCCTGGATTACGGGGGCTGCTGTATACTACCGCTGGGGCTGCAATATACTACCACTGGGGCTGTATACACCACTGGGGCTGCAATATACTACCACTGGTGTTGTATACACCACTGGGGCTGCAATATACTACCACTGGGGCTGTATACACCACTGGGGATGCAATATGCTACCACTGGGGCTGTATACACCACTGGGGCTGCAATATACTACCACTGGGGCTGTATATACTACTGGGGCTGCCTGTATATTACCACTGGGGCTGTATATACTACTGGGGCTGCCTGTATACTACTGGGGCTCCTGTATACTACCACTGGGGCTGCTGGGGCTCCTATATACTACCACTGGGGCTGCTGTATACTACCACTGGGGCTGCTGGGGCTCCTATATACTACCACTGGGGCTGCTGTATACTACCACTGGGGCTGCTGGGGATGCTATATACTACCACTGGGGCTGCTGTAAACTACCACTGGGGCTGCTGGGGATGCTATATACTACCACTGGGGCTGCTGTATACTACCACTGGGGAGGCCTGTATACCACTGGGGGGGGCCTGTATACCACACTGCTGGGGGCTGTATACCTGTGCTGAGGTCCACCCTCGGCTTATACACGAGTCAATAGGTTTTTCCAGATTTTTGGGGCAAAAGTAGGGGGGTCGGCTTATACACGGGTCGGCTTATACACGAGTATATACGGTAAGTCAAATTCAAGTGAATAAATATAAATAATAAAGTATTATGAGAATATGTGTATGTGTTAGTATATATTTAGTCTGTGTAAAAAATATAATGAAAGACGTGACGTTAAAAATAGGAAGATTCTCTGAATTTCCTCCAATAAAGTGCACACTGCTCAAAATCCATTATGAATCATGGATTTGCCACATAATCTCCCAAACCATAAAATAGCCTGAACCTGTAAGGAATATAAAAACTCAATGATTAAATACAAAACCTATAAAACACACTACAAGAATGGAGCAAAGCCCAGAACCTCATTGAGGCCTTTGGGATGGACACATCTCACCCTCATATTCCACTTGGCTTCAAACTGAGACAAAGTCCTCTCCCAATTTCCATCTCGTAAATTAATTTGAACTAGCTCAATTCCAAATACCCTTGATTTACTGGCATTACAACCATGGACCAATTTAAAGTGCTTAGCGATGGGTTTCTATTGAGAAATATTGTCCACCTCTTCGGCATTCAAAATATCTCTCACATGTTCCCTGATATGTGTCTTAATCCGTCTGGACGTGAGTCCCACATATACTAATTTTATTGGGCACATTGCATAATACACTACCTCTAAAGAACTACATGTTCTGCGCTGAGTGATTCAAAATTTACCGGAACCATCACTAGAACAAAATTTTGTTGCTCTCATCATATTGGGACAGGCCACACAGTTCTAACAAGGGAAAAAAACACCATTTCGGCCCCTTAGAGCCAAAGATTTTCCCACTCTGGGGTCCCTCATATAAACTGTGCACCAATATGTCCCTCAAATTGGGAGCTCTCTTGTAGGTAAAAGAGGGATATTGGGAAGTACAAGTTGAAGGAACGAGATCGGTTTTCAAAATAGGCCAATATTTCTTCAAGGCTAGTTTCATCTGTCGCTACTGATTGTTATACTCAGGAATGAAGTGTATCTAATATTCTGAATTTTTCTTCCTAGATTCAGAACAAAGTAAATTCTATCTATTGGTGTGTACTGCTCTGTGGTATCCTTTCTTCACACTTCTCTTTGAGTAATCATGTTCCAGGAATCGATTTGTGAAATCTTCAGCCTGTTAGTTGAATAAGGACTCAGATGAACACACCCTGTGAGCCAGCAAAAAATGTCCAACAGGAATTCCATTAATTAAGTGTGATGGATGTGCCGATGAGGCAATTTAACAGGGAATTCACAGTTGTGTTTTTGCTGAATAAATCAGTCATGAGTGTTCCTCCTTTTCCCCCGCTGTATCTTAGCATCCAGAAACTCAATTTTAGTCTGGCTGTTATTGACAGTCAACTTGATGTTACACTGATTATCATTTAGCTCTCCAATGAAGGATTTAGGATCCTGCTCTGATCCCTGCCAGATGACAAACACGTCATCAGTGAAGTGTTTCCATAATAAAACTTTGTCTATAAGTACCAGAGGGTTAGTGGGAAATTTCTGCCGCTCCCAAGATCCCAAAAATAAGTTTGCATATGAGGGTGCAAAACCTGCCCCATTGCCATTCCTTGTTTTTGTATATAGAACTTATCCTTGAAGGCAAAGTAATTATGCGATAAGACAAATTCAAGAAGCCCCAAAAGGAACTCCACAAAAGCAGATTCAAAGTTGATCATCATAAGAAACATCCTAACAACCTCAATTTCATTACTGTGATGAATGGACGCATAAAGACTCAACATCCATCATCACCAACCACATTTCTCCCTCTAGGCAGACATTTTCCATTTTTTCAGGAAATCATTTGTATCCCATAAAAACTGTGGGTAATGTTTCAACTAGGGGCTTGAGATGATAATCCAGATATTTATACACCTGTTCACACAAACTCCCATTCCCTGATACTATGGGGCAACTGGGTGTGTTTAACAAAATTTTATGTACCTTGGGTAGTAGATACAGGCATGCAACCCTTGGAGATTTGGATATCAAGCCATCCCTTGTGTCTTTCATGATGATTCTAGATTGATATGCATCCTCCACAATGACACAAGGCTGACTAGAGAAGGAAATAGTGGGGTTAAATGTCAATTTTTTATAAAAGGTTTCATCCCCCAGTTTTCTGAAATCTTCTCTCTCATATAAATTGGTGGGCCAGATAACCACATTTCCCCCTTTACCTGAGGATTTTATGATTACCCCTTTAAGCTGTTTCAATTCCTGCAAGGCTTTCCTCTGTGGACCTGACAAATTGCCTTGATATATACCCTGGGAATTCTCCAGAATTCTTCTGTCACCAATTTTACAAACATGTCAATGTTAAGATACAAATTCAATGCATTTTTTGTTCTTTGGAAAAATAAGCTTACCCTTCACTGGTTCTGTCTTCCTCTCATCATCCATTTCTTCAAGCATTTTAATGGCTTCTACTTCTTGAGTATTCCAACTGTCCTAACTGCCCTTGGACTTCTCATGTAGTAGTTTTAGGATCAATTTGCCGGCAAACAAGTGCAGATCCTTTATGGTTGAGAATGAATCAAAAGAACAGGAGGGTGAAAATGTCAATCCCAAACTCAGGACTTCATTTTGTTCCTGAGGCAAAAATATATCACAAAGATTTATTAACTGCAATTTAGAGGAAGTTGGGTTAGCACCACTAGTGCATCTCTTTTTTCCTGATTTCCTAGGGAAATTTTTCTTCTGTTTACCTCTATGGACAGGAAATCTTCGATTGTTACCTGAGGTCTCTCCTTCCTCATCCATGGTAACCACAGATGACAGGGAGAAATTGTGGGGATTAGTGGGCCCCCATTATCAGATTGTCTCCATTTGTACATCGTTCATGACTGGTAATCATGAATGTCACGTTGAAACTTTTTTGTTTTATTGTCCTGAACTTCCATTTCCCAGGAGGGAAAAAGTTTTTCAATTTCAGATTTAAAGGCATCAAATCCCTTTACAGAGATAGCCTCTTTCAAGTCACAGAAAAAAAACACAACAATTCCTATAAGACCTTGCTATTAGAATTTAAGGACCCTCCAACACAATATCAAATCCTATACAAAACCCAGGAGACAGGCCAAGTATGTACAAGTGCAATAGCTTTATTGATTATGTACAAACAAATAAAAGCAGGGAGAAGTTAAAAAAGCTGGCACACTACAACAGGAATCCACAAACGTGCATACGTAATCTGCATAACATATGTCATTATATCATATATATGACAATCACTTGTACAAATTGTATAAATGTGAACAAAAAGTCCTACTCAAATGTAACCAACCACATTAGGTGCTTGTCCGTGATTGATCTGTTTTCTGGTGCATTAGTCATCTTAGGGTGCTTTCACACCACGATTTTTGCATTTCCGATGCTGTCCGAAAAATATCGGACAGCATCGGACCGATTTTCGGATCCTATGGATCCCTATGGGGATCAGACCGAATCGGATGTGCACTAAATGCCATCCGATTTGGTCCGATCCGATTCTGCCCGATTTTGGCCGATTTTTTTCAGGAGAAAAAAATCGTTGCCTGCAACGATTTTTTCATCCGATTACAAAATCTGACAGAGTCGGATCGGACCAAATCGGATGGCATTTAGTGCACATCCGATCTGACCCGATCCCTAACATGGGGCCCTATGGAGAAAGGTCCGAGGAAACATGTATGTCTCCTCGGACCCCATTTTACTGTACTGAGCAAGCTCAGTACAGTAAAACTGCTCCTGGGAGCACAAGGGTTAAAAAGAAAAAAAAAAAAAGTTTATTCTCACCTGCCCCCGAGCCCCCGCTGTCCCCGCCGTCTTCCGCCATCTTCCTCTAGGTTCCCGGTGGCTCCCGCAGGCTGCCGCAGGCTCCGGTGTCAGCAGAGGTGTACCTCTGCTGTACAGGACCTGCGGTGATGTCACAGTCATGTGACCGCGAGTTCACCATGGTGAACCCGCGGTCACGTGACTGTGACATCACCGCAGGTCCTGTGTACAGCAGAGGTACACCTCTGCTGACACCGGTAGCCTGCGGAAGCCACCGGGAACCTAGAGGAAGATGGCGGAAGACGGCGGGGGACAGCGGGGGCTCGGGGGCAGGTGAGAATAAACTTTTTTTTTTTTCTTTTTTTCAGCCTCCGGCGCCGATTTTATGCCGGAATCGGGTGCCTATTTGGCACCCGATTCCAGGCATCAGAGGGGAGCCGATGCTGTCCGATTTATATCGGACAGCATCGGCTCCCTAAAAATCGTAGTGTGAACGCACCCTTAGTTTCTGCATTGTAGGAATTTTTTCTTTTAACTGTGGCATCCCCTAATGTGGTTGGTTGTCATCTTCATGAAGTTGAAGGGAAGTAATGGATAATATGCAGTAGGTGTAAGTCGGGTTGCCATCTCAGACAAATGCCAAGACTAGCAGCAGGATGTCGACATGAAGAGAAAGGAGCATCAGCAGCTGGCCAAGCCTGATCTTGGCATAATAATATAGGTTATTAACCTTATATAATCCTATTTTTGTTGGAACCTATACCTAAATGGTGTGTAAAAAAGTTTTTTGATATATATATTTTTGATACCAATATTTTTTAAAATTTGTATAAGAGTTTATATGACTCTATGTTATAATTTTACTATTTCTTATCTACTTTTGTTTACAGGAGGAATGATTGGTCTAAATGTTATGTTGGGACACATATCCTTGGAAAATACTGCTTCTAAACTCTCTATGTTGAATAAAATTTGCCCAATTTTTTGCACATATATAATTGTCTGTGGTTTATCACTACATTATTTTAAGGGGTAATAGGACCTAGTGTAAATGTTAGCATGTTTGTCAGTGAAACGCTCTGGATTGGCGTTATTTGTAATGAGCTGGTGCTTACACCACCAGTCTTATTGCAGGCGGATGCTAACAGACTGATTTTGTCCTTGTAATAAGGGTCTGATCGGATCTGTTCCAGATGTGTGCTCCACTTGCTTAGTGTGGGAGGAGTGTATTATACACCCCTCAGTATATATGAGAGGCCCATTGTAAATCCCCAGTAACTTGGATATATTTCAATAAAATGGGCAAGAGTATCTGCACTGTGATACACAGTGCCAGAGAATAAGATGGCGGTACTAGCCTCTTGCTAGTCACATGATCGCATTGTCAGTAATGACGCGATCACCGTGCATGTGCAGTAAAACCCAGGAGTCCGGGCATGCGCATTTCAATGCGGAAGACGCTGTGTAACAGCGTGGGGATTATGGTAATGGCGACAGCTTGTGTCTAAACTACAGGACGACCAATCACCTCCTCAAGGCACTAAGGTTTTTAATACTTACACAGATGCATATTATGAACTAATGATTAGTAATTAGGGATAATTATACTGTATAGTGCACTTGAAGATGTAATGGATATGCTGAGCACTTGCACTATGTATTTACACTTAAATCACTACAATGTATGTAATTGTATATGTGTCACTGTGGAACCTACTTATATTTTTATATCACCTATCAATTATGTATGCACCCTATATATAGTATGCTATTGTGCACTGAACACTATGCTTGAAAAAGACCTGATGAAACGTTGCACCACAAGGGGCTACATTAAAGCTGTCATCTTGGATGAATTTTTGGAGTGCTGCCTGGTTTTTGGGAAGTATACTGTTTTGCATTAGACATTGCAATTTTCAGGATTTTTGCACCCGTTTCTGAAAAAGAGTTTGTGTTGATTTCTTTTTTTCTAATCCTAGATAGATAGATAGATAGATAGATAGATAGATAGATAGATAGATAGATAGGAAATAGAAAAATTAGAATCAGCACATTAGCAGAAAAACAGGGGGTGCAATACTTCCTGTGTGCAGTGCTGCAACTGCAAGGCCATATAGAATTGAAAAAAACAGGCAGCACTCCAAGTTGTGGTGTCAAAAGACAGACTGTTTAATCCAGCCACATGATGCAACGTTTCAGTCTAAGAACAGACTTTTTTCAAGCATAGTGCATCTTGGGTATACCAGTGATATATATACAACCAGTGTAATAAGAATGATTAACATAATGTAAAAACTGTTATGTATCTCTGTGTTCAGTTTTATAAAGTGCGATCATTAGTGCCATTTATCAAGCAAGGATAATAATCCCTCATATGTAAAACTTATAACTTAGTGTAAATTAGGCGATTGTAATCACCGGTGAAGCATTAAAATCGATATATCTATAGTGGCTAATATGTGCTTACCCATCGCTGTTTACCACATGGGGCAGTGTTCCCAGCGTCTTCCGGGTTCAACGGCGCTTGCCCCGTATGCGTCATGACGTCATGACGTTTACAACGTGCCCGCGCATGCGCAGTAGCACTCAGTTCATTCGCCGCCATGTTTGATACTGGCCGGCGCTCAATTTTGCCCTATACTTCATAAATTACTAGATTCTTAAGGTATAAACCACCTTTATGTACAGAAATTAGTTTGAAATAGGTAAAAAAAACAATGCATTCAAGTAATAGGGGGCTGAAAACCCCTCCAAAGTGGCCCCATATAGAGCTTCAATGAAAGGGCTGTATGAAAGCATACAGTCATGGCCAAAAGTTTTGAGAATGATACAAATATTCATTTTAACAAAGTCTACTGCTTCAGTTTTCCTAATAGCAATTTGCATATACTCCAGAATGTGATACAGAGTGATCAGCTTAACAGCAATTACTTGATAAGTCAATATTTGCCTAGAAAATGAACTTTAACCCCCAAAACACATTTCAACATCATTGCAGTCCTGCCTTAAAAGGAGCAGCTAACATCGTTTTAGTGATTGTTCCATTAACACAAGTGTGGGTGTTGATGAGGACAGGGCTGGCGAACAATCAGTCATGATTAAGTAAGAATGACACCACTGGACACTTTAAAAGGAGGCTGGTGCTTGGTATCATTGTTTCTCTTCAGTTAACCATGGTTATCTCTAAAGAAACACGTGCAGCCATCATTGCACTGCACAAAAATGGCCTAACAGGGAAGAGTATTACAGCTAGAAAGATTGCACCTCAGTCAACAATCTATCGCATCATCAACAACTTCAAGGAGAGAGCTTCCATTGTTGTCAAAAAGGCTCCAGGGCACCCAAGAAAGACCAGTATCTTAAAACTGTTTCAGCTGCGGGATCGGACTACCAGCAGTGCCGAGCTTGCTCAGGAATGGCAGCAGGCTGGTGTGAGTGCTTCTGCACGCACTGTGAGGCGGAGTCTCTTTGAACAAGGCCTGGTTTCAAGGAGGGCAGCAAAGAAGCCACTTTTCTCCAGAAAAAACTTCAGGGACCGACTGATATTCTGCAAAAGGTACAGGGAATGGACTGCTGAGGACTGGGGTAAAGTCATTTTCTCTGATGAATCCCCTTTTCGATTGTTTGAGACATCTGGAAAACAGCTTATTCGGAGAAGAAGAGGTGAGCGCTACCACCAGTCTTGTCTCATGCAAACTGTAAAGCATCCTGAAACCATTCATGTGTGGGGTTGCTTCTCAGCCAAGGGAATCGGCTCACTCACAGTCTTGCCTAAAAACACAGCCATGAATAAAGAATGGTACCAGAATGTCCTCCAAGAGCAACTTCTCCCAACCGTCCAAGAGCAGTTTGGCGCCCAACAATGCCTTTACCAGCATGATGAAGCACCTTGCCATAAAGCAAAGGTGATAACTAAATGGCTCAGAGAACAAAACATAGAGATTTTGGGTCCATGGCCTGGAAACTCCCCAGATCTTAATCCCATTGAGAACTTGTGGTCAATCATCAAGAGACGGGTAGACAAACAAAATCCAACAAATTCTGGCAAAATGCAAGCATTGATTATGCAAGAATGAGCTGCTATCAGTCAGGATTTGGTCCAGAAGTTGATTGAGTGCATGCCAGGGAGAATTGCAGAGGTCCTGAAGAAGAAGGGTCAACACTGCAAATATTGACTTGCTGCATTAACTCATTCTAACTGTCAATATAACCTTTTGGTACTCAAATATGATTGCAATTATATTTCTGTATGTGATATAAATATCAGACAAACACAAATAAAAACCAGAGGGCAGCAGATCATGTGAAAATATAATTTTGGTGTCATTCTCAAAACTTTTGACCATGACTGTATGCATGGAACCCAGTAATTAAACCGAGACCCCACATTACTAACACACTATTCAGCACACCCACATACATACACACATCCATTACTGGTTTCTTGCCAAATATCACTTTACAAGAACTGGTGCAATTCAATATATGTTTATTATTGTACGTATGTATAAAAAATACTATACAAAAATAGGGAACATAGCCACAGTGTATCTGCGATATTGGGTATGCACAACACCAACCACTTATAAAAATAAGAAAACATAACATTAAAATTTAATAATGTGCATAATATAAATTATATGTACTCATATGGTAAGAGAAAAAGGTTCAAAGACACTCAGTACATCTCGTTGACTTTTCATTTAACTCCATGTAGCCTAAAATCAACATTGAGGCCATCTGGTCTCAATGTTTCCACTCAAGTTCCTTTCTTTTTAAGATAGCTATCCTGTTACAACCACGTCGAAGTGGTGGAACATGATCGATAATCATAAACTTTATGTCAGTGTCTTTATGGCCAACATTAACACAGTGTTTGGGTACAGGAAGATATATCTTTATCTGGCGTATGGAACACTTGTGTTGACTGAACCGAATTTTAAAGTCACAGGTGGTATCACCTATGTATCTCAACCCACATGGACAAATCAACATATCTACTACATAATTGCCGTAGGCAAAATCGTGTCGGCCCCCGAAATCGCCGTGGCTATGTCACACTGTGACGTCACCACGCGCGAGCAATGGCCGCGAAGCGGCCATTGCGAGTCGCTGCCCGAAAATAGAACCAGAGCCTCGGCCACAAACTTAGCGATTTACCGCTGAGGTAGCGCGAGCAATGGCCGCGAGGCCATTGCGAGTCGCTACCTCAGTTGTCGCAACTCCCCCTATACTTTCAATGGGGATCTATTGCGACTCGCTGTGTAGCGCGAGCAATGGCCGCGAGGCCATTGCGAGTCGCTACACTTGCAGGTTGGTGTAAAGATGTCATTGGAATAATTGGATTATTATTTTGAAAATCTAAAAAAAAAATTAAAAATATTCTAGACACCCGATGCATTTGCATCGGGCTCACAGCTAGTATATAATAAAATCAGAATCGCAAGTTAGAAAATAATTGATTTTATACATTTTTTGTGCAAACCTGTCTGTAAATTCAACACCCTTTTTCATGGCCTTACAATTTATGCAATTTAAGCATGGATAACATCCTTTTCTGGTAATACCAGTAAGGGAAATTTGTTTCTGTTTTTTAAAAGACCCTACATCAGCACGCACCAACTGATCCTTTAGATTTTGATTACGCTTATAGGAAAAAAGAGGGGGTTCCCAGAACTCAGGAATATAAGGCAAGCCATTTGATAAAATGCTCCAATGTTTCTTTATGATACTAGCAATAGCATCACTCTCTTCAAAAAATACAGAGACAAATGGGACTCATTTCTTGTTATCTCTTACCTTAGTACACAACAGCTCCTTCCTCTCTATTGTACTCAGCCTATTCTTATGTTTGTCCAAAATATTTTTAGGATAGCCTCTGTTTAGAAACTTCTTAAGGGGGAGTCACACGCGTCAATATCGCCTGCACGATATCGGCTGCACGTGACGTTGCAGCGATATTGACGCGTGTGACATACTGAATCAACCAGCGATAAATCGCTGGTTGATGATCGCCAGGTTTTAGAATCTGTCCTAAAACCTGGCGATTGCCGCCCGGTGGACACGCAGCATCGCTGCGTGTGACACCGGGAGTAGCGATATTCCAGCTCCCAGCGCCTCTCACAAGCGCTGGGAGCTGGTATCCAAGATAAACTGCGGGTATCTAGGCAGCGCGCGCTGCCTAGATACCCGACGTGTACCTTAGTTACCAGCCTCCTCCGCTCACCGGCTGGTATCTAAGGTACACAGCGGGTAACTAGGGTCCCTAGTTACCCACTGTGTACCTTAGATACCAGCCAGTGAGCGGAGGAGGCTGGTAACTAAGGTACACGTCGGGTATCTAGGCAGCGCGCGCTGCCTAGATACCCGCAGTTTACCTTGGAGACCAGCCTGCTCCCGCTTCCAGCAGGCTGGCAGCGGGAGCAAGACATCGTGGAAACGATATTTAAATCATTTCCACGATGTTTCTAGTCAATTGATCGCTGGTGAGTCTGTCTGTGTGACAGCTCACCAGCGATCAGCCGTCAATGTCGTCAGCGATCATGTCGCTGACGACATTGACGCGTGTGACTCCCCCTTTAGTCATGTTGTCTATGGTCTAATCAAGATTACATTCGTCACTCTCTATCCTCTTCACCCTCAAATATTGGCTAAATGGTATAGATTCCACCATATTGCGGGGATGGTGACTTGAAAACAATACCATATTGTTTTTATCTGTGGGTTTTACAAAAGTCTTTTTTACTAACTGTCTATCCTTTTTCTCAACAAGTATATCCAAAAATTGCAGACAATTACTCGATAAAACCATGGTAAATTTAATGGTGGAATTGGCATTGTTCAAAAATTGAAAGAAATCCTTTAAAGAATCTTCAGTGCTTGTCCACAAGAGGAAGACGTCATCAATGTATCTCCACCATCCCCTCACATGGAGGAAATGGTGGGATACAGAGACGATGTCCTCCTCCAGGACCCCCAGAGCAATATTTTCGTACGCAGTGGCCATATTGGCCCCCATTGTGGTACCTCTGACCTGCTCAAAAAAATCATCGCTAAACAAGAAATAGCTCTTTGTAAGAACCAAAATAAATTTTCTAACCTCACTTGAATAACCTTTTTCAATCAACTTTTTCCTAACACACTCAATTCCATAAGCATGTTCAATTGATGTGTAAAGGCTTACAACATCAAATGAAACCAGCAAAAAGTTGTCATCATCAAATTTTAAGTTAGATATTAAGGAAATGCCCTGTATCCTTTATATGAGAACTGAACTTAGATGCTATTGGGTTCAAAATCTTATCCAACAGGAAAACTATATGGCTAAACAAGGAATCCGTGCCCACCACAATAGGGCTCCCAAAAGGATTAATCAGGGATTTATGCACCTTTGGAAGAGCATATATAACTGGAGTTGATGGAAACTTAATCAACAAGTAGTCTACAATATTCTGATCGATCACCTTCTGATCTAAAGCTTCATCAAGAATATGTCTCAATTCACACTGAATTTCAAATTTAGGATCACTTAATAGTTTTCTATATTCTCCTGGATCAAACACCTGTCTTTTCAATTCCTCCAAATATTTATCCTTATCCATGATGACGACATCCCCTCCCTTATTAGCACTCTTTATAGTGATGTCGTCATCATGGATCAATTCTCTCAAAGCTCCCACCTCTACCAGTTCTTGTAAAGTGATATTTGGCAAGAAACCAGTATTGGATGTGTGTATGTATGTGGGTGTGCTGAATAGCGTGTTAGTAATGTGGGGTCTCGGTTTAATTACTGAGTTCCCTGCATATGCTTTCATGCAGCCCTTTCATTGGAGCTCTGAAATGGGGCCACATTGGAGGAGTTTTCAGCCCCCAATTGGTTGAATGCATTGTTTTTTTAGCCTATTTCAAACTAATTTCTATACATAAAGGTGGTTTATACCTTAAGAATCTAGTAATTTATGAAGTAAAGGGCAAAATTGAGCACCAGCCAGTATCCAACATGGCTGCAAATGAACTGAGTGTTACTGTGCATGCGCGGGCACGTTGTAAACGTCATGACATCATGACGCATACGGGGCATGCGCAGTTGAACCCGGAAGACGCCGGGAACACTGCCCCATGTGGTAAACACCGATGGGTAAGCACATATTAGCCACTATAGATATATCGATTTTAATGCTTCACAGGTGATTACAATCACCTAATTTACACTAAGTTATAAGTTTTACATATGAGGGATTATTATCCTTGTTTGATAAATGGCACTAATGATCGCACTTTATAAAATTGAACACAGAGATGCATAACAGTTTTATACATTATGTTTAATATTAACCTTGTTTGATGTATTGATGTTAATCATTCTTATTACACTGGTTGTATATATATCACTGGTATACCCAAGATGCACTATTCTTGAAAAAAGTCTGTTCTTAAACTGAAACGTTGCATCATGTGGCTGGAATAAACAGTCTGTCCTTTGACACCACAACTTGGAGTGCTGCCTGTTCTTTTCAATTCTAGATAGATAGATAGATCGATAAGTCCTAATGTTGACATCCATGTCCTCCTTTTCCTCCCTATCCCACTCTTAAGTGGGTGGACACCATCTCAACCTAAGACCACCTGTGGGTGATGAGGGTGCAAGTTGCAGACATGGAGCCAGATATTCCATTCGTTATCCACAAAACAGAAAAAACTGCCCAGCACTCACAGACATAATGTGAACTGGTGTAAGCAGGGACACTGGGTCAAACAACTAGAAAATGTGTGCATCATTGGTAGTAGCTGAGTGCTGCGGAGAATTTTTTTCTAGTTTGTTTGACCCAGTGTCCCTGCTGGCACCAGTTCACATTATGTCTGTGAGTGGTGTGCAGTTTTTTCTGTTTTGTGTATAACGAATGGAGTATCTGGCTCCATGTCTGCAACTTGCACCCTCATCACCCACAGGTGGTCTTAGGTTGAGATGGTGTCCACTCACTTAAGAGTGGGATAGGGAGAAAAAGGAGGACAGGGATGTCAGCGTTGGGACTCATCAGACCTGGGGTCGCCTTGTCGAAAGCTGATGAGCAAACGGACATTGGCCAATGTGTGTACCAAGAACCCCAAGAAAATAAAAAAATAAGATTTTTGAGTTTTTTGAAAAAAACTTAAGTTTTTAAATTTTTTCCTCAAATATATACCGCTTGTTAGCATGTGTGCATCATGGGTAGTAGCTGAGTGCTGCAGAGAATTTTTTTCTAGTTGTTTGACCCAGTGTCCCTGCTGGCACTAGTTCACATTATGTCTGTGAGTGCTGTGCAGTTTTTTCTGTTAGATAGATAGATAGATAGATAGATAGATAGATAGATAGATAGATAGATAGATAGATAGTAGAGATAGATTTATAAATAGATGGAAAAAAATAGATTTACTGATAGATGTCAACCAGCTATATAATGTCTTACTCCCCTATATATTGTAAGCGTGCACCCTTTAGTGCCTTACATGTTGCACTAAAGGGTATTTTAGCCTTGTATTTCAGCCTGCCTCCTGAACCAGGGCAACTGGAAGAGTGTGGTAACCACCAGTTTTGGCGTCTCTCATGGAGGCGCCAATTCTAGGGTGGCTGCAGGATGCAATTTTTAGTGAGGGGAGCCTAGAATGCTTGGGCCTCAACATGCTGAGAATTCAAACCCCCAGCTGCCTGGATTACCTTGGCTGGCAGTCAAACATACAGAAAAGCACACACCCATTTTTTGCAATTATTTATTTATTTTTACAGTAATCTGACATCAGTGTGGTTGCCATACTGGCAACCAATTTCAGACAGATTGAGTTTTGGTTAGTCTGACTTTAATCAATCAAGATTGGTGAATCAATGATGTGCACAAGCGGGCCTGAAATCAGGGTAACAGTGGCACTGAAGCTTGGTAAATAATAGTCGAGGAAGCTAATAGCTGTACCAAAACAGCGGGGCTCTACTGTAAGATGGTTTGAGCTGTGTTTGGCCGTTTTTGGGGCCATTTGAAGGTGTTTTCTATGCCCTTGATATTGCCTCCAATTGATTTGAATAGGGTTCGGATGTATAACATACTGTTCGCCAATGCCCGTTTGGTGGACAGAGCTGCACCCAGACTTCAAAAGGTTTGCTCATCTCTATCCACAAGTATTGCCTTCTCATTGTCATCCTCCACACCTACTACTTTCCATACATTTCCTCTTGTTCCTCAACTGAATCATTATTTCTCATTTTGCAATTTTGTGTTCTCAAAAATACCCATTTATTCATCCTTTACATGGAAATTATACTTCCATATGTAAAAGTTGACCACGATTGATGCCATACCACCTGGATTTTACAGGCTTTGGCGAAATAATTATTTGTGCTCAGGTTCAATGGAAGATACCTAGCCACCATAATTTATTTGTACCAAAAAGCAAACTCTACCAGGTTTGGGCACGAAATACAACATTTGGTAACCACAATTTATTGTATCTCATGATTCTATTTATCTATTCACTTTAGGAAGCCTGGAGAATATATTATTGCTTTTGCATTTTTTGTGCTGTGCATATTCAATGCATACTGTGTACATGACTTAGCATGACTTATCAAGTTTCCATTGAATCATATTGTTCTACTTTCCTTAAATAATACTGTAAGGAGCCTGACTGTGAACCAGACTACCTGTCGAGTCTCCTTCTTGTTCCTTCATTGCAATGACATCTACATGCACCACATGGCTTGAGCCTTATCATAGCAGACAATTGGTTTGCCATGACAGGGGGAATAATCATATTAAAAAATACAAAAGAAGATTAACTAAAATTCAGACATTTAATTGCGATTGTTTACTTCACAAATTGTGGGTTTCACAAAATTTATTTTTAACACACCCCATCAACACTGATGATGTGTACATGTACTTAGCAATTCTAGTTCAGTCAGGGGAAATAATTGTGTTAAAAATATCAAAACATAATGAAACAAATATAGATATTTGATTGTGACTATGTTTTTATGCACACTTTTATTATTAAAGGGATCCTGTCACCTCCAAAACGCCTCCTAAGCTATCAAAACATGTCCCTGCAGCATCCCATCACTAATCTCACACTCCTTTTGTCTCCTAAAAGCATCATGTGAAAGTGCATAAAAATGTTTTAATACTTACTCATTAGTGATTATAATTAGCAGGGGCCATATTCTTTAGTCATCAGGGCATGTTGTTTAGCAGCTCCAGGATCCAGCCTCTCTCTGTCTGTGCTTCTGTGAAACTGAAACTGAAGGCAGGACTAATGATTTGCATTCTGTGAGTGATAGAGAGAGGGGAGGGCAATTCCTGTACATCACAGCAAACACACAGAGACAGGTTGGATCCTGGAGCTGCAAAACAGCCCGCCTTGGTGACTAAAGAATATAGCCCCTGCTAATTATAATCACTAATGAGTGAGTATAAAACGTTTTTATGCACTTTCACAGGATGCTTTTAGGAGACAAAAGGAGTGTGAGATTAGTGA
>JARQOC010000002.1:479180555-479227711 GCA_033576535.1 Allobates femoralis | reverse complement strand
TGAGACTTGGAGCGCTGGGCATATACTGAAAGGGGGGAGGTGAGCCGTGACTTTGACCCACAGCTCCGGCCAAAGAGAAAGGGAGAAATACAGAATCAAACACCCACGGGGTTACTGCTGGCACTGCCGACTCCACTGTCATCCCCTGTTGCATATCAAGCCTCTTTCATAACCCCCAGGGATCCGAAGCACCGGGAATTCACAGAGTCCCCTGCATAAGTGGTCCTGAAAGGGAAGAGGAGCAGATACAACCTGGTACAGGGCTAAACTGGAGAGAGCACATAGCTCATTAGGTGACTGCCCTAGATACAGAAAACTGACATCCTCACCCCTGGAGATTGGACTGCCTTGATCTGTTACTCCACACAACACTTGACACTGATATCCACCCTATATGCTGCAAGTCCCACCATCCCTCTATGTGCTGCAGGTGGTACGGAGACACAGAACAGACAGTGCCCTAAACAAAGCCAGGGAGAGGATACGACGATCTCCTCCCCAGGATACTAGCACTCCCTGTTCCCGTACAAAAAGACACCAAGGACTGACACGTCCCCTGACCTGCACACCAGCACAGCGGATAGACCTGCTCTCCCTTAACATCTTAAAACTGGTGATCACGCACCAGGAGGATCTCACCACCATCTTTATTATCTCCTAAACCGCCACAGTGCTTGATTTATTCCACCACATTACCAGCAGGGGAACTATCGTCCCCAGGGGCGGATGCAACTTATCTTCACTGTGAGTCCACCTTCTTTTTTCAATTTACAACAATGTTCACTTGAAGCTATCATATGTAGACTAGAGGAGCTCTGAAAGAACTTTTCTCAGTAGATTGTTCCAACGTACAGATACCTGATTAAACAATGGGGAAATCTACCATAAAGACTCCCCGAACAGGACCTAAAACCTCCAATCCAGTCACGCAAGCTGATGTCGATAAATTTCTAAAACAACAGGCAGATATCGCAGGTTGTCCCAAACCACCTAAACGAATAACTCAGCTTATAGAGGAGGAATCGGACTCTGAAGTGGAGAGTGAATCAGATATGGGAGATGGATCAAGAGATAACAAACTCACCCGATCCTTTCTAAAGCGGATTCTGGCCAAAGCACTGGAACCAATCCATAAAGAATTAGCGGAAATAAAACATGACATGGCACAACAAGGCCAAAGGTTAGACACAGTGGAAAATGCTCAAATGTCTACATCCCACCAAACTAACAACCTACTTGAATGCTTGAACACGCACGAAAGTCAACTACATGCTATACACTCTACTCTGGAGGACCACGAAAATCGGGAACGAAGAAACAATATTCGCATAAAAGGACTTCCAGAGTCGGTGGCCTTTGAAGCACTTCCATCTGCAGCTCGCGAAATTTTTACTAAATTATTGCGAGAAGAGGATCCCAAAGACATTGAGCTGGTCAGAGTTCACAGAACCCTTCGTCCAAAACCAAACGACACAGGTCCCCCGCGAGACGTACTGTGTCGTTTTCTAGACTTCAGATCTAAGGACCTCATCTTGAGGAGGGCACGAGAATCGGAAAGAATTGAATATGAACACTCCAACATCCAACTATACCAAGACATCTCAGCCATCACCCTAAGAAAGAGAAGACTCCTTAAACCACTAACTGACGTTTTAACTCAGAGAGGATTCCGTTATCGATGGCTATTCCCCTTCGGAATCTTTATTACTGCTAAGGAAAAGAGAATTACCGCAAGAACATCTGCAGATATAAAGAGCGCTTGTAAAACATTAGACATCACTTTGGAGACATATCCGGATCTGGAAGCTTTCCATTCAGCTTCCATTCTTCGTCCTCTTCAGCTACCGCAACCTTGGCAACTAGTGGAGACACCAAAAGCCCAGCGAGTAAAGAAGAGACTAGCCAAGACACCACCACCGAAAGAAGCAGGAGAACCTCCATGAACTTTCTCCAGGAGATGGATTACCCTCCTCTGCAGGTTGAGCTCCACCGACGAGTGGAAGCAATGTTGAGAGTGAAACTCTCAATTGAAAATAATTCTCTCCCCTCTTTAATGTTGGAGACCAAATTAAGTTAAATGGTTTTTTTTATGGTTAATTATATCTGTTTAAAACCCCTATCGGGGCACATTGCTTAACAAGTTTGATGTTCCTTAAGTTTTGGAGATATATAGATTTCCTTGGAACATCTTATGAATATATATCTATATGACTACCCCACATCCTTTAAAGTCCACCCATCCCAAGACCCCCTCCTACCTCTTCCCCTACCAATTCCCCTCCTTCCCCCCCTGAACACCTCCATCCCCCCCACCCCACCCGATTACCTTTCCCCATCCCTCCTATTAACAGACATTAGGAGCCTACTGAGAATTTTGAGAAGCATCAACAACATCCTCTATAAGTCTACATAACTGATGACTGGTAAATTTAAAGTTTTGCGATTTACATTGTTAAATATAATTATGTGTTTATTTTATTCCCTTTTCTATATTTTCACCCTCCTTTCTTCTACCTTTCACTGTCACCCTCCGAACCCATCTTACCCCAAGACACGAATGTAATACTATGGACTCATCTGGAACTAGAGGCAAGATTTCGACCGACGCACCACAAAGATGGACCCACAACCTAAGGTAGATACTTTTGCCACGCTTAACGCCAACGGCCTAAACTCACCCATACCCAGGCGACACACCCTAGATCTACTGAAAAAATACAAAGCAGACATTCTCTTAGTCCAAGAAACCCACTTCATAGACACAAAAATACCCAATTTTGAACGAACACACTACGAAACTTGGTTTCACGCTACCTCCCCACAACCCAGATCGAGAGGAGTATCGATAGCAATTGCTAGAGGCATCCCCTTCCAAGTTAGAGAAAAACTTCGTCCTCTTCAGCTACCGCAACCTTGGCAAAAACGGACGCTTTATCTTCCTCAAAGCATTATTAGCAGGCAACTTAGTTACTATATGCTGCCTATACGCCCCAAATAAAAAACTTTTAAAATGGCTCCTGGCAACCTTGAGAAAAATAGGGGACTTTGGGGAAGGCACCCTTTTAATCGGAGGAGATCTGAATGTCCCATTGGAACCATTATTAGACACCTCTAAGAAAAAAAGCGTATTCTCACAGACTGACCTCAATAAAATAAAAACCCAACTCAGAAAACTTCAACTAATAGATGTCTGGAGATCTTTACACCCTGCAGACTATGATTATACCTTTTACTCCCACCCGCATTCATCCTATCACAGATTGGACTACCTATTTATTCCAAAAAATACACTCCCCAAAGTTAAAAACTCAAGAATAATGCCTAATGTTTTCTCAGATCACTCTCTGGTTCTGCTAGAAATGACACTACAAAAAACCTTCCCTCTATACAGATCTTGGCAACTCGACGGGTCAGTGCTGAACGACCCTTCCACTAAAACACGCATATCTAAGGTGCTTCACCAGTACTTTGCTAACAATGATACAAGTGAGGTTTCTACACCGATTCTCTGGGAAGCCCACAAAACAGTAATTAGGGGAGAGTTTATTTCAATTATGGCATACAAGCACAAACAAGCTCAGCTACAGCTCAACACACTGTACGACGAAATTTATGACTTAGAGACGAAACATAAACGCCTGATTACACCACAAATACTGACACAACTTACCCGTAAACGACAACAACTAAAAGAGACCCTACACCTAAAGACTGCAAGGGAGTTCGCATCTTGGCGTACAAGAATGTACGTGCATGGAGATAAGGCATCAAAATTAATGATTTCCAGAATCAAACAACGCCAGGCACGTACATTCATACATTCTATCAAAAACTCGAAAGGCCATTCCACAACTAACTATGAACTAATTGAAAGAGAATTTCTAGTATTCTACAAACAACTATATAACCTACGCCCAGACGAACCAGTTCAGGAGAGAGAAGCTAGAAGACAAAACATTAAATCGTTCTTATCTAAAATAGACATACCAGGCTTCACACCTCTTCAACAACATCAACTTAACAGACCTTTTGATTTGGGAGAACTCCGATCCACCCTGTCGAAGTGCCCCCTGAATAAAGCCCCGGGCCCAGATGGACTTCCAGGGGCTTATTATAAATCCTTTCCCTCGGAACTTCTTCCGCGAATGCTGAACACATACAACTCGGTGTTACAGGGCGAGCAATTCCCGACCCAGACACTAGAAGCAAAAATATCCCTAATATATAAAGAGGGAAAAGACCAGGAGCTCTGTAGTAGTTACAGACCAATCTCCCTGCTAAATGTGGATCTTAAAATATATGCTAGTATGATTGCTCAGAGGCTGGCTGCACTCCTGCCGGAACATATCTCATTGAGTCAAGCAGGCTTCGTTGGGGGAAGAGAGGGGAAGGATAATGCACAAAAGATCCTGCATCTCATTCACTATGCAAATGAACGGAGAATGCCCCTGGTACTCCTGGGAACAGATGCGGAAAAAGCTTTCGACAGGGTGGATTGGATCTATTTAGAAGAAGTCCTGCTTAGATTTGGTACTCCTTTGGCTCTGACTAGAGCCATCCTAAAAATGTATAATAATCCAACAGCACGCATTAACATAAACGGTTCGTTAACGGATACCTTTAATATCCATAACGGTACCAGACAAGGATGCCCCCTTTCCCCATTATTATTCATCTTAGCCATGGAACCCCTATTACTCAATATACAGCAAAACAATGAAATATCCGGAATAACACTGGGGACGACACACTATAAAACAGCGGCATTCGCGGACGACCTACTTATACTTATGACCAACCCCCTAAAAAGTTTTCCGGCGTTATTACAAGTTTTTAAAGAATATTGCTCACTCACCAATTTCAAAATAAACACCTCAAAGTCAGAAGCTCTTGACATAAACCTACCTTGTCCGACTCTCTCTAAACTAAAAACACTTTATGAATTCTCATGGCCCAAGTCCTATATTACCTACTTAGGTATTAAAATAAGCAGATCACATAAAGACCTGCTGCTCTTAAATTGCTATCCTCTACTAAATAAAGTCAAATCAATTATGAAAACTTGGCGAGACCCCTTCCTATCATGGACGGGGCGTAAAAATGTATTTAAAAGCCTGATTCTTCCCAAGTTTAACTATTTATTTGCTATGCTTCCTATACACGTCCCCACAACTTATCTGAGACAAGTAAATTCTCTAACTTTCAACTACATCTGGAAAAATACAAGACACCGCATAAACGCTCACACATTAACCTTACCAAAAAAACAGGGAGGAATGGACGCACCAGACATTACGTCATACTATCATGCGGCGATTCTATCCAGAACGGTTGAAATTATTAGGAACTCACAAGACAAACTATGGGTTGATATCGAAAACAGGCTCGCTACACACCCCATTAGATCTTTACTGCTAACTCACACTGATAAAGACACATATCCGACACAAAATAACCCTATTACCCGCAAAATGCTACACATATGGTCCAAAATGAGCAAATATCTAACACCTCCTTCATCCCCCCTTTTAAAAGTTTCAGATGTATTGGCAAGATCAGAACCTCTACTTCACCCTGGAGATACGCGAACTCAACAACTTAAAAATATTTCCTTAGACCAGATATATAAGGAGGGGGTGCTCCTCCCATTGATTGAAATGCAAAAAGTGCCACGATTGGCAACATTAAATTTCTTACAATATCAAACATTACAATTTGCGCTTCGCAAGATGAAATTTCACCTAGACATCACGCGAGATCCCTCCATATTTGAGACATTATGCGCTAAAATAATCAAACCCAACAAAATAATATCCATGATATATAAAGAAATAAAGTGTAAAGACATCTGCCTAAAAAGAGCCTACATTTCCCTTTGGGAGAAAGACTTAAAATATCAATTTACCGAATCACAAGTACAACATATTTATTCCCACTCCTATGGACCAACAAAATGTGTAAAGACCCAGGAAAACTCTTTTAAAATCATTACCCGATGGTATGCTACTCCTCAGCAGACAAGTTTATGGTCCTCAACCCCAAGCTCAAATGACCCAAACTGTTGGAGATGTGGAAATGCCATAGGGGACTACTTCCACCTTTGGTGGACTTGCCCAACACTAAGAAATCTCTGGAAAATAACGGAAGATCTGATACATAAAGTAACTAACCACAAAATTAAATTATCGCCGGAAACTGTGCTCTTGAATCTCCCCCTGGAACAACACGTTAACAAGTCTGGTTACATAATTTACAATATCATAGCTGCAGCTAAACTCCTTATCCCAACCTTCTGGAGAACAACTAAAATCCCGACTCTCCAACAATTAATTGATAAAACAAATCAGCTGTACATTATGGCCAAATTAATAGCTAATATAAACAACACCTATATGGCGTTTGAAGGTCAATGGCGATCTTGGTCACAGTTCCGAGAAAAAATCCGCCTCTCTTGATTCCCAACCTATCGCACAAGTATTACTGGAGTAATCAACAATCCGCCCCTAACCCCATCCTCCCCCCCCCCCCTCAATTCCCTCTCTTTCTTCTTCTTATCTGTTTCTATACTCTTTCATTCCTATTATCTCTAAAATATGTTTGGTTTACTAAGTTTACTTATTGGTACACTCCTGCGGGCCGAACTGGAGTCTACAGTGACTCACATAGTTATCTAGCTAATCTTATTGGCCCTAATCATATCATATCAATACACAGTTTGTATTGGTATATTCTAAGATGACTTTACTTTTCTTTTTTTTTTTTGACACTACAAACGATCCTACTGTTCATGTACCAATTTTCTGTTTAACTCTTAATAAAAAGAATTTTTGAAATGAAATGAAATGCAATAATACAATAATTAATAATTATATCCGCCCACGTTACCTAAAAATACATCCACTCTATATTAATTGATTACAACCACACACCTAACACTAACTATCCTTGACATTAAGGTTAACAGACAGCAAAGTAATACAGATAAGATATGGGAGATGATACTTAAGGCCTGGCAGGGGCGGAACTACCGTGGTGCAGCTGGTGCAGCTGCACCAGGGCCCCGGCCAGCTAGGGGGCCCCTGAAGGCTCCAGCGGCGGGTCCGTTATGCTTTCTGATTGCAGCGCCGCCGCGGCCGCCATTCACTCCCCTGTGGGGTGCTGTGCCTCACAGGGCTGACTCCAGTGAGGGGTCCGGGTTGCAGAGGTCAGGAGGGGGGCCCAGAGACTCTGACAGCCCGGGCTCCTCCTCTGTTACTCTGCTGCGTACTTGAAGGGGGTCTGGCGGGGGGCCCAGAGGTGCAGCAGGTGGGCGCCGTAGGCAGTGTGAGTGTGACATTCTCTCTCTGAGCCGCCGTCAAACTGACAGTGGCTCAGAGAAAGTGCTGCGCCCGCCGGCTCCCACTGATCAGCTTTGCCAGCATCTAACACGTACAATTGAAGAGAGGGAGAGGGAGAGGTTATTATGGTCAGTAAATGGAGGGAGAGGGAGACATTATTATGGTCAGTAAATGGAGGCAGAGGGAGGGGGAAAGGAGAGATGGTCAGCAGAGGGAGGGGGAGAGGAGAGATGGTCAGCAGAGGGGGGGAGTGGAGTGTGATGGTCAGCAGGGGGAGAGTGATGGTCTGCAAATGGAGGGGGGGGTGCATGTGATGGTCTGTAAATGGAGGGAGGGGGAGTGTATCATGTGCAGCAAATGGAGGACAGGATTTCAGAACAGAGAATGGGGAGCAAGGGGGTGATAGGTGCAGACACAGTATGGGGAGCCATAGGCTAAATCTGAGTGAACAGTATGGGCATGTGTGCAGACAATATGAGTAGTTAGGGGGAATGGGTGCAGAAAAAGTATAGGAAGTGAGGGGAGGTGGGTGCCGACACAATATGGGGAATGAGGAGGAATGGGTATGGACACAGAATGGTGGGTCAGGGGGTGTTGGGTGCAGTCACAGTATGAGGAGAAAGGAGGGACGGGTGTGGTGGTGAGGGGGTATTTTGTGTGCAGACATAGTATGGGGAGAAAGTGGGTGATGAGTACTGAGGTAGTTTGGAGAGAATACGGGATAAGAAAAATGTGAGGTCAAACATAATAAAGACTGGGTAGCGTGGGGGCGGGATGGATGCAGTCACGACTGGGTAGTATGTGTTTGTGTGGGGGGTTGCATTGGGTAGAGGAGGCTGCATGGGGTGACAGTGTGAGGCCACAGCAAGGATGAGAGAGTATGTTGAAGAGAGAGAGTGTGATGAGAAGGTACAGTATAGAGGACACAGTGTGAGAGGACAGTGGGATTATTTGTTCAGGAGTGCAGTGTAGGGCAGATATTTTTATTTAGACAGAATTATAATGGCACTCTTATTTTTAAGGGCACCGTGTCAGGATGTGCTGCAGAAAAGTGGAGAAGATGGAAGTCTGCAAAGACGTGAAAAGTCATCATGGCATCAGGACAAGATGAAGAAAAGAAAAAGACGACCCCGATCAGACACAAGGTCATCTATAAGGTACCTGGGTGGAAATTATATTTGTCTGGGGGGGAGGGGTGGCGGCGCGGGCGGCGGTGAAGGGGGCCCCTGAAACATTTCTTGCACCGGGGCCCACTACAGTCTGGGTCCGCCCTGAGGCCTGGTGTATTGTACTAATCCATGCTGATCCCAGATCAGATCTAAGAGAGAGCAAGTATGGTCTAGGCAACTACTCTTATATTCTTCAGAAAGGGGGCATGCGCAGAGATCCCTCTACCTTTGGCTGAAATGGGAGCGTGTGCATTGCCATGTATTGATACTAAACTCCTGTTTCTCCTCCCAACTTGACGAGAGCTGGCTAATGTAGGAGAACTGGTTTTTCATGTTTACATGGTCTGATTCCTTTGTCTATCTATCCCCAAACACAAACTATGTGTTGGACTTTGCTGTATATGTGTCATTTATAAAGAGATATATTTTGTATGTCACATTAATAATACCATCACTTCCCCCTTAACAGCAGGCCACTTTCAACCCCTTCCATTTCCATTGTCTGCATTGTCACAACGTTGGGGCTGCTGCAGTTGATATTATTCAATCTTCCACTGGTTGTGTCTTACACAGCCCTTTTAGGTGAACAAGTTTTTGCCTGTGATCTATTAGGGCCCTTTCACATCAGCGTTTTTTTAAATTTGCGGCAGATGCGGTGAAAAAACCGCATCTGCCGCAATTGCCGCATAACCGATGCACTTGCGGCGCGGTTGCGGTAATCCCCATAGAAAGTATAGGGGGACTTGCGGCAGGTGCGGCAAGTGCACTTTGCACTTGCGGCAGGTGCGGCAGCGAAAAAAAACGCGGTCAGCCGCGGTTTTTTTCGCTGCCGCACCTGCCGCAAGTGCAAAACCGCACTTGCCGCACCTGCCGCAAGTCCCCCTATACTTTCTATGGGGATTACCGCAACCGCGCCGCAAGTGCATCGGTTATGCGGCAATTGCGGCAGATGCGGTATTTTCACCGCATATGCCGCAAATTTCAAAAAACGCTGATGTGAAAGGGCCCTTACTACCATCTTCACAGACAAGATTCTATTGCGCATGTCCTTTCTTAATCTATTTTTGAGATCCTTGCTATATCCAGTTTTGGGATCACTGAGGCTGTGAGTGAGGTACTTTATTCTCCAACAGTGTTAGGAGGAAGGGAAGACAAATTTGCAGTTAGTTGACTACAATGAACTCTTTGGAAAATCTATTTTTTCCTGGTCATATGGAACCAGCTGTTGTCTGCACACAGAAAGAGAAGAAACCAAAAGAATAAAGGAATAAATAAAAAGTGGTTGATTTTTTTTCCTGCATTGATATGGTTTGTTAGAGTGAGGTTATACGTATACTTTAACATGCAATGATTCTCTCATACGAGAGAAATGGATGCGAAATGCAAATGACACTCCGTCCAAACTTTCTGCGAGTGTGAGGCAAGTGTCATTAACTGTGCTCCGATTTGTCTTGCATTTGAGAATCTGAGCACAGGCACAAAGATATGTATATGAGGTAAGCGACATAGCAAAACAGGAGAACTATGGAAGTATTTGCTAATATACAGGGTGGGCCATTTATATGGATGCACCTAAATAAAATGCTAATGGTTGGTGATATCAACTTCCTGTTTGTGGCACATTAGTATATGAGAGGGGGAAAACCTTTCTAGATGGGTAGTGACCATGGCTGCCATTTTGAAGTCGGCCATTTTGGATTCAACTTCATATTTTTCAATGGGAACAGGGTCATGTGACACATCAAACTTATTGAGGATTTCATAAGAAAAACAATGGTGTGCTTGGTTTTAACGTAAGTTTATTATTTCATGAGTTATTAATAAGTTTATGACCACTTTTAAAATGTGTTCAAAGTGCTGCCAATTGTGTTGGATTGTCAATGTGTGGCACCCCAAAGGTTAATATGCCACAGAAACAACACAGGTTCAATCCCCACACAACACTACACTAGAAAGTGGGAGGAGCTTAGCTGGCACCTGCACTAGTGGGAGGAGCTAAAGTTGTTTACCATAAAAACAAGAGTGACAGTTAGTCAGTCTGCAGTTAAGTTGAGTCTGGAGCAGGAGCAGAGTCAAGTGTCAGTGGAGGTCCTGAGAGGTCTGAGGAAAGGAGACAGATTAACAGAGGAACATCCCCGGGATAAAGAGTTACCCCAAAAGCTTGATCCCGGTGAGACGCTTAAGGCGGATACCGGATCCGAGGCTGTGCCTGAGACAGACAGGACAGTAAACACCGGCATAGTGAAGGTCCACCATCTTCACCACACCATAGCAAAGCAACACGAAGGAGTCAGTGACACAGAGGACTCAAGTTGCCCAGCATATTGGTACCCATGAGCAGAGACAGGGCCAGCAGTATAGCTACAAGCAGCAGCAGGGCCACACACAGTGTTTAAGTAGGAAGCCAAGGACCCGGTCAGGGTGGGAGCAACCTGGTACAGACTCCGTGGACAATACTGTGTAATACCATCTGCCAGTAAAGACTTGAAGAACAACAGAAAACGTGAGTGTGTGTGATCCTTATACTGAAGCCCCACTTGCCCTCATAGACTGCCATTGCCTCTACTCTTATCATCTCTACTGCTACCCCTACTCTCCTGCAGCATCAATAACATCCTCACAGACTTTAACTACCTCTACCACTGCCCCGGGGAACCCAGTTCTGCCCACAGGAACTATTCCATCCAAGCTGCTAACCCATCATCCCCGGAGGCTCTGCAGCAGCGTCGGCCCCATTACTGGCCGCATATAGTGGGTGGCGTCACGAGTGACAAATCCCCTGTAAATAACCCCCCATTTTATTGTGCGGGCCCGGGACACAGTCCGGACCAGGACCGCCGTGACATCCCCCAGCAGCACCCCGGTCCGGCACCGAGTGCCCCGTCCCGAGGGGCTCCACAACCTGGCATCACGAACAGGATCTACCGTGCCCGGTACCGGGCATTGTGTGCCGTGATTAGTGACTGTTTTGGATCTGCCGCCATTGCTGGGCGCGCGCAAGCTGAATTGTAACTGAGCCACAGAGATTGAAAATTTCAAAATCTGCCATTGCAGAGCGCGCGACGCGCGTTAAGAGAAACCGCTCACCGCTCTGACGTCATCCGGAAGGGAAGAGAATCCCTGGTGCGCAGCGGAACCTTTGTAAGACATCCGGACGAAAGCGGAAGACGGAGGGCGGACCTTAACCAAGGGGGCCCAAGATGTCGCAGCCCAATGCACAAGGCGGCGACGGAGCAGCCGGTGGAGCTGCAGCGCCGTACCCAGCGATAGTACCCGGCGGTGCAGCGGCGCAAGGAACAGCACCCATAATGCCGTTCCTGATGCCGTATACTCCAGGGGCAATGTGGCTGCCCCAATACTCCAGTGAGCCTAATACTTTAACTGACTTTATGCAAAAGATAAAAGAGTATTATGTGATGTACCCTCTCACTGAAGCCCAGCATGTAGGAATGATAATAGGACAGTTAACAGGCAATGCACGGCGTGAGGCTGCGTCCTGGCTGGACACAGATAAGGACACTGTAGAGCATCTAGCAGCTAGACTAAAAGCAACGTTTGAATCTGCTGTTGATACCCGGGCTAAGATGAGGATCTTTGCATGCCACCAGAAACCTAAACAGAGTTCTAGAGACTTTGCCTTGAACCTGCAGGAAGCACTCAGAGCCCTTAAACTGGCAGAACCTGCTTTAGCCCCGGGAGCTGATAAAATGCTATTTGACCAATTCATAGAGGGCCTCCATTCCCCTTCCCATCGAGGACAGTTAAGCATGATACTGCTGCAGAACCCTGACATGACATTTACTGAGCTGAAAGATAGAGCTATCCGTTTGCAGCAGCTGGAAGAGCCACGGGAGCTACCCACTGTTCTGGACATTGCAGCAGCACCTCAGCAGCCGGCAGTGTCAGCGACATCTGCCATGTCAGCAACTGCTGCTGAGACTGGGGAACTAATTTCTAATGCCGCAATCAATCAAAAGCTAGATGCCCTGACAGACACCGTGATCTCCATGGCCAAGGTCATCAAGGAACTGCGAGAGTCAAAGCCTGCACCCAAGACAAAGTCGGCGACCAGCAGAGAGGATCTCCAGTGGACGAATCCCAGAAGATACCCAGCAGCAAGAGGACGACCCAGCGATCGCTATCAACCAGATGGACAGGCCATTTGCCGTCGTTGCCAGAAACCAGGCCATCTTGCTCGTGAGTGTCCTTTAAACGACAATTCCCTGGGCAGGCGGGCCGCTCCCCAGGAGTGAACACTCGAGGCCCCTCAGCCTGGTATGACAGATTCGTGGGAGGAAAACTGGTGATCCCTATTGTGTTGAACGGTATCCCCTTTAGTGCCTTGCTGGATACTGGATCCCAAATAACATCTATCCCGCATGTTCTATATAAAAGGTACTGGGCTGATTCAGACATTACTAATGCGCCAGATGGCTTTAACTTTGAAGTATGGGCTGGTAATGGACTGGTAATACCAAAGGTTAGATTTAGAGAGATGAATATTCAGGTTGGGAAGGTAGAATTGCAGAACCAGGGTATTATAATCGTAGATGTTAACCGGCGAGACCGTGAACCCGTGATGCTGATAGGAATGAATGTCATTGAGAAATGTTTTTCCGAAGTGTTAAGTGTTTTGCAGCAAATCGTCGAGGCTGCCGGAACAGGACAACAGAGGCTTTTGCACAAAGAGATCAAAGCCCTGATGTTGAAGCAACAGGTAGAAATCTCCGGAGGTGAGATCGGCAGTGTACGAGTAAGTGATCCAATACCCATTGTAATTCCTCCCAAAACTGAAATATTGGTATGGTGCAGAGCCGCAATAGGCATTAAAGGGCAAGACTATCAGGCCCTGGTAGAACCCGTGTACTCAGATAGCAGACCCACCATACTCACTGCTAGAGGAGTAGTTGACGTACACAGGGGAAGAGTGCCATTACGCCTATTAAACTGCGGAGAAGATGAGGTCACATTACCAAAGTATGCTACCATGGCTAAGTTGTACACGGTTGATAATAATAACATCACAGCCGCCGAGCCCTTGAACCCGTCATGTCAGGCGGATGACAATGGCTCAGAGGAGAAGCTGGAGGATTGGTGCCAAAAGTTGCATGTAGGTACCAGTTCTACACCTCCCCATCACAAGCATGGAGTATACCGGGTAGTGAAAGAATACGAACAGATATTCAGTAAACACCCGTTAGACTTTGGGCAAATCAAAGGGGTAGAGCACACTATACCCACAGGTGACCATCAGCCTATAAAAGAGAGGTATAGACCCTTACCACCAGCTCACTACCAAACCACCAAAGACATGGTCAGAGAGATGAAATCTGCAGGGGTAATAAGAGACAGTTGTAGCCCCTGCGCAGCACCTCTAGTGTTAGTTAAAAAGAAGGACGGAACCATGAGAATGTGCGTAGATTACCGGCAGATTAATCGCATCACACATAAGGACGCATACCCATTACCCAGGATTGAGGAGTCATTAGCTGCACTAAAATCTGCTAACTACTTTTCCACCCTTGATCTGACTAGTGGGTACTGGCAGGTTCCTGTGGCCGAGGCCGACAAGGAGAAGACAGCGTTTACTACGCCGATGGGCCTCTGTGAGTTTAATTGTATGCCGTTCGGACTCTGCAACGCACCCGGGACCTTCCAACGTCTGATGGAGAGCTGCCTCGGGCACAAGAACTTTGAAACTGTCCTCCTGTACCTAGATGACGTCATAGTCAACTCGAAGACGTATGAGCAACATCTACAAGACCTAGCAGAATTGTTCGAAGCTTTGTCCAAGTATGGCATGAAGATCAAGCCATCCAAGTGTCACCTTCTCAAACCCAAGGTACTGTACCTGGGACATGTCGTGAGTTCAGAGGGAGTAGCACCGGATCCTGATAAAGTCATAGTGATAAGGGATTGGCCAAGACCTAAGAACGTGAAAGAAGTGAGGCAATTCCTGGGCCTGGTAGGCTATTACAGAAGATTCATCCGAGGATTCACGAAGCTAGCAGCCCCTCTGCAAGACATTCTGGTAGGACGATCAAAGAAGACTTCAAACTATAATCTCCTGACACGGTGGGATGAGGAGAGAGAAGATTTTTTCAATAAGCTAAAAAGTGCACTGATGGGAGAAGAGATCCTGGCATACCCTGATTACCATCAACCATTCATTCTTTATACGGATGCCAGCAATGTGGGACTGGGAGCAGTATTGTCGCAGAAGCAAGGAGGCAAAGTAAGAGTTATTGTCTTTGCAAGCAGGAAGCGCCGGCCTACAGAACGATAACCCCGAGAACTACAGCTCCTTCAAGTTAGAACTACAGGCAGTAGTTTGGGCTGTGACTGAACGCTTTAAACATTACTTGGCAGGTGCAGAATTCACCATCTACACGGATAACAACCCGTTGACTCACCTGGACACAGCAAAATTAGGAGCTCTGGAGCAGCAATGGATAGCCCGGCTATCTAATTACAACTTTGTCATCAAATACAGAGCAAGCCGCAAGAACGGGAACGCAGATGCCTTATCCTGGATGCCACACCTGAAAGACGTGGAAGAGGAAACGGAAGAGTTGGAAGAGATTGAACTACCGGCCTTTCATCGTTCAAAGGTAGAAGATTATCAACGCGGCATCTACCAAAGAGAACAAGAAGTAAACTTTAACCCGTTAAGACACTACGGATGGGCCGAAGCCCAAGATAATGATCCAGCCGTGAAGCTAGTGAAAGAACTGCTTACGCAATAACACGCATACCCTGATCAGAATGCCCCAGCTGAAGCTATACAGCTATGGATAGATAGAGGCAAGTTGTTTCTGCATCAAGGGAAGCTCTGCAGAACGTATACCAATCCTAAAACGCATGAACTAGTCTGGCAGATTATCGTGCCCAAGAGAGCCACTCAAATGGTCTTAGAAGCTTATCATGACGGTGCAGGTCATTTTGGATGGAAGAAGTTAGAAGCGATCTTGAGAGAAAGATTTTATTGGGTTGGCATGAGAAAATCCATTGAACTATGGTGCAGAAAATGTGCCGCATGCAACCTCAGAAGGAAGGATCCACAGAAAGCTCCGCTTCAACCAATAGTAACCAAGCAGCCACTCGAGCTAGTCGCATTAGATCACGTCAAGTTGTCACCAAGCCGGTCAGGCTATGTCTATGCCTTAACCATCGTGGACCATTACTCACGCTTCATAGTGGTGGTACCAGTTAAAGATCTGACAGCGAAGACGGCAGCAAAAGCATTTCAGACGCATTTCTGTAGACCACATGGTTCCCCAGAACAAGTCCTTGCAGACCAAGGTCCAGCTTTTGAATCAGAACTATTCAAGGAATTCTGCGATATGTACGGTTGTAAGAAGATTCGCACAACAACGTATCATCCCCAAACAAATGGTCTATGCGAGAAAATGAATCATCGTAATCGAACTGTTAAAGACCTTACCAGAATCAGAAAGAAACCAGTGGCCAGATAAATTACCTGATTTGGTAGACTTATACAACCATGTCCCCGTGAGTTCTACAAACTGCACTCCAGCTTACCTTATGCGTGCAAGACCCGGTAAGCTACCAATTGACCTAGAAATGGGAATTGAAAAACCAGATACAGAGATAGAAGAAGAAACAGATTGGGATACTAAACGTCAGAAACAGTATCAACAAGTGCAAGAATGTGTAGAGAGAAACCTACAACAAGCAAGAGCAAGACAAGAGAAGACCTTTAACAAACATGCTCAAGCAATGCCATTACAAGAAGGTGATCAAGTTCTCAAGAGAAAGAGACGCACTGACAAACTGGATAATCAGTGGGAAACCGTCCCATACACAGTCTTACCATCTAACTTAGACAATGTTAAAACCTGTTGGATAAGCAAAGATGAAGGAAAAACGTCACAAGTCGTATCTCGTGATCATCTAAAATTGTGTCCTGAAACACTGAAGACACCTGAAGTAACAGAACCTGTACAGGTCCAACCTATTAAAGAAAAAGAAGAAGTTTTCCACACGGTACTAGGAGATTTCCCTAAAACATGGCCAAATTACCATGGAGCAGTTGTCGTACCAATGATTGCATTCCCTTCAATGGTGGAACCAACACCAGAACCCGTGTTACCTGAAGAAGTCCCAAGACCTGAAGAACTGGAAGTAGAACCATTAGAGGAAGAACAAATTCCTGGTCCCAGTGAGCTTGCCAGTCCTACAGTCAGATCTTCATCTAACATAGTACCAAACACTGCAAATAGTTACATGCCTACCAGCACCAATAGGCTACATGCAAGTAGTACACCCGTTTTACGCAGATCCGAGTGTAGTACCAGAGGGCAGTTACCAGCTAGGTACAGGGATTAAAAGGTCAAATTAACTGTAAAATATAAATATGTTTGTGTTAATATTAAATTGAACCCGGTAAACAAATGTACATAGTTAATGCAACGTTAAAAAGCCCAGTACCTACAGAGACTATCCTGTATGAACTTCTTGCATATTCTTCAAACTTTTCCCTTTTATTTAATTTTTTATGGACCATACTACCACGGACTGGTTGTGGTATAAACATTCTTGTGTAAATATTCATCAGCCCGGAGGCAAAAGACTAAACCCCGGAAAGACTGCTTTTTGAATTTTTGGACTGTTTTTGAACTTTAGTGATTTTTGTGATTTTACTTTTAAGTCTTTGTAAATATTAATTGTATTAATTGTTTATTCTTTATTGTTCCACAGTCCCGGAGTACTGTCTTTAACTAAGGGGGAATGTGGCACCCCAAGGGTTAATATGCCACAGAAACAACACAGGTTCAATCCCCACACAACACTACACTAGAAAGTGGGAGGAGCTTAGCTGGCACCTGCACTAGTGGGAGGAGCTAAAGTTGTTTACCATAAAAACAAGAGTGACAGTTAGTCAGTCTGCAGTTAAGTTGTGTCTGGAGCAGGAGCAGAGTCAAGTGTCAGTGGAGGTCCTGAGAGGTCTGAGGAAAGGAGACAGATTAACAGAGGAACATCCCCGGGATAAAGAGTTACCCCAAAAGCTTGATCCCGGTGAGACGCTTAAGGCGGATACCGGATCCGAGGCTGTGCCTGAGACAGACAGGACAGTAAACACCGGCATAGTGAAGGTCCACCATCTTCACCACACCATAGCAAAGCAACACGAAGGAGTCAGTGACACAGAGGACTCAAGTTGCCCAGCATATTGGTACCCGTGAGCAGAGACAGGGCCAGCAGTATAGCTACAAGCAGCAGCAGGGCCACACACACAGCGTTTAAGTAGGAAGCCAAGGACCCGGTCAGGGTGAGAGCAACCTGGTACAGACTCCGTGGACAATACTGTGTAATACCATCTGCCAGTAAAGACTTGAAGAACAACAGAAACCGTGAGTGTGTGTGATCCTTATACTGAAGCCCCACTTGCCCTCATAGACTGCCATTGCCTCTACTCTTATCATCTCTACTGCTACCCCTACTCTCCTGCAGCATCAATAACAACCTCACAGACTTTAACTACCTCTACCACTGCCCCGGGGAACCCAGTTCTGCCCACAGGAACTATTCCATCCAAGCTGCTAACCCATCATCCCCGGAGGTTCTGCAGCAGCGGCGGCCCCATTACTGGCCGCATATAGTGGGTGGCGTCACGAGTGACAAATCCCCTGTAAATAACCCCCCATTTTATTGTGCGGGCCCGGGACACGGTCCGGACCAGGACCGCCGTGACATCCCCCAGCAGCACCCCGGTCCGGCACCGAGTGCCCCGTCCCGAGGGGCTCCACAAATGCAACCCTCTTCTCCCACTTTTAACACACTGAGAGCAACGCCACAAAAGAAATGCTAACACAGGCTTCCAGTATCCGTTGATTCAGATGCTGCACATCTTGTATCTTCACAGCATAGACAATTACCTTCAGATGAGTGATGAAGCAAACTTTTTCATTAATGGTGAAGTTAACAAACAAAACCACCACTATTGGCCTGACACTAAACCACAGTGGATAGATCCCTCCAAGACTGTTGGAAAACAACAATTGATGGTATGGTGTGGTATATGGGCTACAAAGATAGTGGGGCCATTCTTGATCAATGGAAACCTCAATACCACTGGATATCTGAATCATGTAGCAATTTCAGATATCCAGTGGCATTGAGGTTTCCATTGATGAAGGATGGCTGCACTATCTTTGTACCCCGTGTACCAAACCATACCATCAATTATTATGTTCCAACAGTCGTGGAGGGATCTATCCACTGTGGGTTAATGTCAGTCAATAGTGGTGGTTTTGTTTGTTAAATTTACGATTCACAAAAAAGTTTGCCTCATCACTCATCTGAAGGTAATTATCCATGCTGTGAAGATACGAGATGTGCAGTATCTGAAACAATGGATACTGGAAGCCTGTGCTAGCATTTCTTCTGCGGTGTTGCTATCAGTGAGTCAAGAGTGGGAGAAGAGGGTTGCATTGACAATCCAACACAATGGGCAGCACTTTGTAAATAACTAATGAAAGAATAAAGTTACGTTAACACCAAACACACCATTGTATTTCTTATGAAATTCTCAATAAGTTTGACGTGTCACATGACCCTCTTCCCAATGAAAAATATAAAGTTGGATCCAAAATGGCCGACTTCAATATGGCCACCATGGTAACCACCCATCTGGAAAAGTTTTCCCTCTCCCATATACTAATGTGCCACAAACAGGACGTTGTTATCACCAACCATTCCCATTTTATTTAAATGCATCCATATATTTATATGGCCCACCCTGTATTAGTTTTACACCTACTGCAGATTGAGATAGGATCTTGGAGATAGGAATACCCCATTAAGTTTCCACTTTTTGAAGCCTATCAGAATTAAATGGAAAAGACAATATTAAAAAGGAGTAAAGCTAGTAATTCTGGTAAGCCAGTACAGCCAAACAATATGTTCCCCATAATAAAGGATAAAGGGAAACAAAACTCTGGCACCACTTACATTATTTTGTGCTGTGGTGGACAAACCTTAGACCTGTCATGGAGCTTCAGTAATTACATCCAGGCTCGCTGGGTGCTAGGTTGATCTCCAGGTCTATAAAAATGTCCAAGTTTATTTAATTCAGGTAAAACAGCATATCTGGGAGATGCAGAGAGTGAGGGACGAGGGAGGGGGCAAGGCTAGTTGAAAGAAGTAACTTAAATAAAAATTGTGAGAAAGAATACGAAATTGAGACAAGGTGAAAAATTACAAGTGGTTAACATGCTACTTCCAATTCAAGTACAGAAAAGTTTATGGAATAAATCCCTATACTATGGCAAATAATTGACTTAATGTATATACCCATGTCACTCATATCAATTATGGCCACTGTGTTTTCTTAAAACCTCTTTGCACCAGTTACAATTTGTTTAAAAATCAACTGAACTTCACTTACTCTCCCTGGAAACAGCGGTGAGCTCTATCACAGCTCCCAGTTTCTAATATTGGCTGACTGTTCATATGTCAACAGTGCTGCAACCAAACACTGTGCTTGAGGTAGGGACTGTCCCGATGGGGTCACCTTGTTGTGCTAGGATAGCTTATGCATGTTTTGATCAAAATAATGTCACCAAGTACCCTATTTATTTCTTGCACTTTAGCATTTTACTTTTATTATTTTAATGTATTTGCTCACTTGTTTTTCTTGTTGTTTTTTCCATTATAAGGCCTGCAACCACTGCATAGTTACACTTTACGTCCAGCCCTGGTTTTATGTCATTATGTTTTGTTGCTGTCATGCAATCTGAGCTGTGGCCTGCCTTTGAACTGGACATTAATGTGTAGCTTCCATTTGTATGGTGTGCTCTGCTGGGACCCAGGTCCTGCTTAATCCAGTCCTTGTCATTTCAAGTCACTGACAGGTGATAAGTTATTAGTACTTGATTTTAAGTAGGGACTGTCCACAATTAGGTCACCTTGTTGTTGATGGAACAACTTACCAATTTTTTGATCAAAATAATATCAAAAAGTACCCTATTTATTTTCTTGCATTTAGCATTTTACTTTTATTATTTTAGGGTATTTGCTCACTTGTTTTTCTTGTTGTTGTTTCAAACACTGGGCTTTGCAGCTCTGTCGGAGTTGATGCCCTGCTCCCTGATTTCCTGCAGTACTGTCAATGGGACATCAGTGCTGCAGACAATAAAAGAAGCAGTAAGCAAAATAGACTCAGATGCTGACCTGGGCAAAGTGGGGAAAGCACAGTTTGTTTTTCTAAGAGAAAAATGAAACCGGGAGATTTTCCAAAACCAGAAATCCATGTAAGGTCCTCAAATTTCTATTTAGTTTACCTATTGTAGAAAAATATATTGCAATGTAAAAACTTGTCACATCACATCCTGGATGCAATCCTGTTAATCCTGCGTTAGTCACCAGGTTCACTCTACAAGCATCGCTTGTCATAAAGGAGATATTGTAGCCAGTATCTCTGGCCACTTCAGATCCTGTCCATGCAGGAATCTGCCTAGTGAAGACTTGCGGTTCCACTTAGTCAGGCTTGCGTATGTGTGCTGTCCAGCAGCGCAGCTCTTGTAATCACCTTCAAGATGTAGCCAATGGAGTAACACCATACACAATAAACCTCAAACTTTCTAATTTTGTTGTAAGAATTTGGGTCTTGAAGGTCACTATGCACATGTTCTCTGTTTTACTGTTATAGGTATAGACTCAGGTTGCACACTGTCTTCGTATGTGACTGACTATGGCTGGGGTCACACTTGGCATGCAGTAAATTAGTGTTTTTTTTTACCTGATTCCGTTTTTGGAAATTGCCATTTTTTCAACATAAAAACGCTATGCGTTAATGCATGCGTTAACGCATGGCACCTATATGTACCATGCATTAACAGATGTGTTTCCCTTTAGGCCCCATGTTAAAAAATGCCATGAGGTTTTTTACTGCACCCAAAAACGCTGCTTACAGCGTCCTTTGTTGCTGTTTCAAAAACACATAGCATTTTTTTAGTGCACTTTTGACATTGCATTTTTTTATTGAGAGCCTATGGATCCGTTAACTGATCAGTTTTTCAACATTTTCCACTTGGAAACACTTTAACAGATCCAGGGCTCAAGTGTGACCCCAGCCTATCTGGTGTTTGTTTTGCCTCCTGATATTGATCTCAACTTGTCTGACTACTCTTTCTGATATCTGACATCAGTTTCCACTCTGACTTTGTTTTTTAAAACTGTTCTGTACTTTGTTTTATCTCTCATGATGCTCATTCCCCTTTGTTTCACAATCATTTCCACTGGCCCTCTCCTCCATTCTGTGGAAACAACCCAGGGGACCCCGATATACATTAAAATTCCTTTATCGGCTTTAAAAGTGAAGTTAGGGGGTCCCTTAGTACCCATCTGATGGAGAGGCTAGAGTCAAATTTGTTTGAGGTAGCACCAATGGTCTCTGACAGACTTTGTAACTGTCTTGATATTTGCTTGACTTCCTAACTTTTTTTACTACATTCACCCAAACTATTCAAGAAATACACAACATGATTTTGCCAAAACAAATATGCTGATATGCTTATATAATCCTTAGCAAGTATGTCAGAGGAGGTCTAAGCTACTGCTCATTTGAAGTATGGGTTACACTATGCACTTTAAGGATAAAGCACTAAATTGCTGGTGACATGGCTTGGTTAAAAGGGAGTGTTGAGCTAGGGCAATAAAAGCTCATCCAAGCCCATAGTAGCAGGGAACATAAAAGTCTCCTGTTAACATCCACTAGAGGTTAGACAAACGCTGAGAGCAGACTAATTCACATATACATCCCAATGAATACCAACCTGGTCTGTAAATCAGCAGTGCTCAAAATTATAGAGAGAGTCTCTCATTCAAATCAACTTTATTAGAAGAATTTTCTGAATCCTGCGTGCGTGCTTCTGGTTCCTTTGAGAGCACATTATGTACAGTTTAACCGCTTAAGGTCAAGTATTATTTTTGTATAAAAAAAATTTAAATAATTTAAAAAATTTTTTTTCCTAAATATATTTTGTAAATGTAATGTACATACACGATGAATGGATTAAAACTTAGAAATTTACCTCTGTTATTACTAAATTAAACTCCTATATTAACGCGTAAAAAGAGGTGAATATTTTCAGATTGACCACACTTCTGTTGGAAAAGTAGTAATTTTACCTACATCTACTTTTACTCAATATATTTGAAGCTGAAGATTTTGTTCTACCCAAAGGTGTGACTGCAGCAGCTATATTCTCTATGGGTATGTGATAGGGTTGTGACATTCATCCCCCTCACCTCCCCCTAACCTCTTCTACCCTATACTGTCTTACCCTTTGTGCACTTGTTTCTATTTTTTTATCTTCTAAATGAGACCCTTGATATTTTTCTGTAAGTCAAGATATTTCATTTGTTGCTTGAATACTTATTTTGTTCTCCCACATTGTACATACCTACTGTGAAATATTCAATATGCTTGTTAAATAAAACATATATGATTCAAAGAAAGCACAATTTTCGGAACAACATATATACAGAATGTAATTTACATTAAATTGCTGTGTGTAAGTTAAATGGCACCTTATCTTCTAAGCTACTCTTTGAATACTTGTTTCTTTAATTATTATTTAATTTAGTGGTTATGACTGGTTTTCAGTTAGAGAGGGTACTACTGACAAATTCAATTACGTGAAAATAGAAGAATTAATGATCCATGCAAATGATTCATTTCTTACATGATATTTTATCATTTCTACGGAAATTCGTAATGAACATTTAGTTTGTATTAATAAACGCTTACAGTTAAGCCCCATAAAGTGCAGTAATTAAATTGGTTTGTTTACGATATTTGCTAACAACTACATTAAAACAAAACTCTGTCGGCTGCTTTTTTTTTCCGGCAATTCCTTAAGTCTTATTGTTGACATTAGAAATTCTCACGTTATTCAGTCTTGATTATGAGATTTTATGAACTCCCAAATGAGCACACATAAATGAGGGTGTTCATAAATGAGGGTGTTCATTTATGAATATCATAAAAGTAAATATTAAAAAATAAGGTACAGTAGAAGGTCGGAAGGATGGTTGGCTAGTTGGATGGATGCTTGGTTGGTTGGATTGTTAGTTGGTTGGTTGGATGGTCTGTTAGTTGGTTGATTTATTGGTTGAACCTAGTAGATATTATTTAGGACAGTTTAAAGTTTCACTTCTTTTCTCTGCTAAGCTGCCTTGCAATGCAGGTAAGATTTAATTCAGGCACCATGCTTGAATAATTTTATTATGCGGATTACAATTCCCCCGACCCCACAAAAACATACAGTACTGATGGGTTTCTTGAAAATCAGAAGATAATTAGTAATAGTTAATACCACTGTTCTACATGTTTTACAAAGCTGTCATGTTCAGTTATAAAATGATCCATTTCTTCATGATTTTGACCTCCTGAATCCAAATCTAACAATTAAAATTTTATTTGCCTCTTGTTTCTATGACATTTTTCCTTTTACCGCTACATATAATTAATGCATAAAAGTTTGAGTACTTTGAAACATTATTTGTTCAAATATTAAGATGCAGAATATTTTGTTGTGCCAAGTTTTTTTTTCAATTTCTCAAAAGGAAACTTAGAAACAATTGAAACAACTAAAATGACTAAACACTATTGCAAATTATAAACAGTTGCAGAAATTGCATTACAAAATTTGGTCCTCATTCAGTGCCAATTTTATTTTCTGCTTATCTCATCTACTTCTGCATCGGATCATCTCTTATGACAGTAATTTGCAGGCATTGATAAATTGAATTTTTCTTGATTTCTTTTCTCTGTAGCCGCAATATGTTTGTAAAATCTCTCAATGTGCAGGTCACAGCTCTGCAGTTTGGTGGAAGAATTCTAGATACAAAAGTAAACAATTAATCTTTAAGGAAATGTTACAGAAAATATCAAATTTTTTTACTAGCTCTTCATGATTATCTGCCCTTGAGTTTCCCAAAAAAGAGTTATCACTAATGTGAATGTTACCCATGCAGCCTTTTCCTTGCCCTGCAACAAATGGAGAAACTTCTCATCCTGTAGAAGCTTATGATTCCAAAGGTCAATAAAGAGTCCTTACTTTATCTTTGTGTCACACAAACTTGGAAATTTATCAATGAGATATTTGAACGCTTTTGCATTTTCATCTACTGGCTTTGTAAAGTTCTCCATTAAACCAAACTTTATATGCAATGGTGGTAACAAAATCTTCTGCGGATCAGCAACTGCTGGATGCAAGACATTGTTACTGCATAGCTGAAGAAGATGTCAGGCAGGCTAGTCTCTTTTCCATTGTCATCCCTTCAGTCGTGTCCTACTATTGGATACTATGTGAACCATTTTCCTCCAAGCTTCTCTGTTTGTCACAGCATCTTTCAGTTCTCTGATGTTTATTCCTGTGTCTGCTATGATGATATGCAGCCAATGGATCTTCCGTGACTTCTCCTGCCACTGACCATGCCAAGCATCATGTCCTTCTCGAGGGAATTTGCTCTCATTAAACGGCTAATGTAAGACAGTTTGTGTTTAATGACACAGCTTACTATACCACAGGTCTCAGCGCTGTCATTCAGTGATCAGAGACCATAGAGAGCGGACGGATGTCTTTTTCTTCGCCCTGGTTTCGAAAGTAACAGAGCTGCGTGTGTCCAAGAAGACAGAAGATAAGGATCGTGGAGTGGTATGAGGGTTGGAAGGGGGAAAGAAAGAGTGAGTCACTAAGTGTCTCTGTGTTTTTATTTATAATAAAATGATTGTACTCTGTGTGGTGTCTTTTTTAAGCATTTATTTGAGCTTCTTAATGCCTGGCTCTAACTTGGCCTGACATTAAGAATCTTCAGGCTTAATACCAGCTGAAAATACCAAGCTCATATTAGCCTCTTATTACTCAGCATGCCACTCCCCACTAGGCTGCTGAAAGAGCCTGGTAAAGTGCCTGGAAATAGCTCTATGATGAATGCGCCATTTTCATGGGTGGCTGTAGGCTGCTATTCTTTAGCATGGGGGCCCTAAAACCATAGGCCCTCACCATGCTGAGAATACCAGCCCTCAGCTGCCTAGTTTTACCTTGGATGACAATTAAAAATAGGGCAGAGCCCACACTTTATTTTTTGCTAGCCAATGTAAAATTAGGCAGCTGAGGGTAGCAGCTCACATTTGTCTGCTTTCAATGAGCTTCACTGAAAAAGACTGCAAAGCCCCAAGCATTTTTTTCAAATTATTTATTTATTTAAAGGGAACCTGACCTCTAAAAATGAGCCCTGAGGCTCTTTTAACCTGTTCCTGCACCATGGCAATCCTATTCTATCAATTCCTTTCTGTCCCTAAAGCGCTATTTGAAAGTTTATAAAAGTTCTTTTTTTACCTGTTCTTCTGCAGCTTCTCATTATATGTGAAGAAGCAAAAGGCGGTCTTTTGTGCTTCTTCCCGCCGTCAGCGTATTAATTATACACGCCCATATGGGCGTGCTATAGAGCAGAGACTGTGCTTGTGCTGCAAGGGGGCGGTACAGGCGATATGACAAAAATCGCGTCAGGTTCCCTTTAACACACTAGCGGCAGGTTTGTTGCCATACACGAATGTGTATGTAAACTAAGCATAATCACCATCCAAATTGATGAAATGAAGTCTGATTGCAACAGGCAATCACATACAATCATTTAGTGTATGGCAACCAAGCTGCCATCATAGTGTGTTAAATTAATATATGATTTAAAAAAAAGCATGGGGATTCACAGTGTTCTTCAATCTCAGCACAAATAAAGTGGACGGCAGTGAGTTGCCACCTTCAATGGCCTAATTTACCTTGGCCAGCCAAGGTAAAACTATGCAGCTTAGAGTTCGTATTTTCAGTGTGGCAGGGGCCTTCGTTATTGGGCCTGCCACACTATAGTATAGCAGTCCGCAGTCACCCCTGAAAATGGTGCATTTATAAGAAGCGCCATTTCCAGGTGCTTTACCAGGCTCTTCCAGTTGCCCTGGTGGGGGGTGGCAAACTGGGAAATAAGGGGTCACCCAACGAGTCACTGAATACCTGGAGCAGAGATGATGGTGATTATTGATGTGTGGGGCAGCTCATCTGGTCACCATAGTAATCATGTCAGGTGACCAGGTCAACTAATACTATCTGGTCATGTGACACAATTGCTATGGTGACCAGATCAGCTGACAGCGCACATCACTTGCCAACAGCGCAGATGAGAGGGACGAGAGAAGAGGTACTAGTGCAAGCAAGCACCGGAGATGCGGTAAGATGATCTGTGTTTGTCTGTCTGTATTTGGCAGCTTTTGGACACCTTTGAAGGTATTTTCTATGCCTTGAAATTTGCCTGCCATTGATTTCAAATTTGTTCGGAAAATATGGCAAATGTTCATCGACTTATTCGACAAACACTCCATATCCAGCAAACAAATCTGAATTTGAACACAGTGGTGTTCACTCATCTCTATTGCCTAACTTCTCATTAACCCCTCCATGGTGTGGGCTGCAGAAGTAATGTCACACACAAATCCAATTCTTCATGTCACAAGGTAACACCTGAGTTGTTGTTAGGTGGAGTGATTATTGAAGGAACTAGGAATTGTTTTTCAAATAATAGGAGGTAACTAATGTTTTTATCAAGACCAGATGATACCAACTTAATTGATTAAAAAAACTTTATTAGAATCAAAGTTAAAAAGTCACACCTACAAATATAGACAAACTTAGCACACTTGAATGGGGGTCAGAAACATATTGACATGCAGATGGAGACTGCTTTGATAAGGAAGGTCAACCTTGTCCCACAATAAATTATGGGTATGCCACATTAAGGAAATTTATTTTATATAAATGTTCCGGTGTCATAGATAGATGTCAGTCACCAAAACAATAATCATGTATAAAACACAATATATACAATAACGTGGTCTGATAATGATTAGACAGTATCGTGAGACAGCAAAATTTGTTAACCTTCCTTTAGTTTCATGAATTCCCAAAGTAGTATCAATGAAACACCCAACGCTTGACGCGTTTCGCCTTTCCAAATGTTAGAAGGCTCATCAGAAGTCTTATTGGGGTACAAATGTAAAAATTGGTCTAAAAAACAAAGAAATTGGCAAAGTGTTAGTTTACAAAAAACAAAAACAGATGGCAGTGTGTAGACATAGTCTCAATTAACAAGTACATAGCAGATCAAGAGTCCCCTCAAGGTATATATATTTATTTACATTACAGAGGAACAACAAAACAAAGATCGAGATGGTCAAATGTGGATCCTCCTTATGTTGGCACCTTTATGTAAATATGGATGGAAACATACCTTATGATTCTATTGATCAACAAACAAATGGTGTTTCAGTAGGATAAGGAAGACCATGTGGAAGAGAGTACTCAAATGAAATGGTCATAAACTTCTTCTAAAAATATCAAAGTAAAAAGGTATTAAGTATAGGAATGAGAATACATCTAGGCCTATTAGTATCCTAAAGGGGTGTGATTTAATCTTACCCAGAATATGACATAGATGTCATACAGCAGTAGTCATCCAGAGGATGGGCATTTTTGAAGCCTTATATGTGAGGCTATATGGGGATAAAGAAAAAGGATATGCAACAGATATATTGGGGAAGGATGTAGATATAGAAAAGGAAGAAACAAGGGAAGGATAAAGATTAGTAGAAAAAAAAAAAAGAAAAGGGGGGAAGAAAAGAGGGTAGAATTTACTCATTACCTTTCATTAGGGTGTCTTATTAGACTGGAAACATCATAACATCCAATTCTGATATGGATAGAAAAGGATGATCCAAGATGAATCCTAGATTTACAGGGGACCTAACATAGAGAGATAGTCTCATGTTATAGTATCACATACAATGACATATCCGAAGGGTAGAAATATGCACCTATAGCTAAGGGTTAGTCAGGTGCTATATATTCACACCCAGAAAGGTCATGTAAATGAAAACAGATAGAATGTCTCATCATATCAGGATCTCATAAATGTGAAAGATCCAAAATAGACAAAGGAAATGTCAAAAGGGACATAGTAACTTACCCTCCATATGACCACCAATACCTCTGGATGCCTAGACAAAAATGAGCTAGACACCTCTATTTATATGGACTGGCCAGTTAGTTTAAAATGGATGAGTGGGAACAAGTGGTACTTAATCGTTTCCACCTGTTTCTCATGCATGCAATGTGCACCTTGTCCTGTGTGAAATCAAAATCCACTACCATGACAGCTTCAGCATGTCATGTGAGATCAAAATCCACTACCATGACAACTTCAGCTTGTCATGTGTGAGATCAAAATCCACTACCATGACAACTTCAGCTTGTCATGTGTGAGATCAAAATCCACTACCATGACAACTTCAGTTTGTCCTGTGTGAGATCAAAATTCACTACCATGACAACTTCAGCTCGTCCTGTGTAAAATCAAAATCCACTACCATGACAAATTCAGCCCTGCTCGCTAGATGTGAGACAAAGGGCGCATGCGCGATCGTGTCACAAGACGTCGAAGCGTCTAGTAATGATGACACGTAAGCTTGCGGTTCACGGCTACGTTCATGGAACGCAAGCGATAGAAGGAGCGCATGCGCGTGCGGTGTGGCGTCTAGTAACAATGACATGTCGGCTTGCGATCTACGGCCACGTACATGGAACACAGGCGATAAAAGAGCGCATGCACGGATCGCAAGTTACCTAATGGTAGAAAGAAAGGTTTCAAGAGGATATAACTAGAAGGAATATAGAGTGTCTGTTATGGGAGAAGACAAGAGTGGTGGGAAGGTGAAAGAGTTGGGAGAATTATTAAATTTTAAAGAGGAGGTGAAGATTTTAATAAAAAAAAAAAAAAAATATATAATAAAGGGGAAGGAATACATAGATATATACGTATCACGTATTTTGTATGTATATGTGGCATGTAACCTGAAGAGCATACACAATTACCATCTAGATTTACAGATTGCAAAAGAACACAGTAAAATTAAGAAAGAACAAAAAAGGAAGCCTGATTGGCTATCGCAAAATTTTGATAGATAAGAACTATATATATTTAATTGTTCTTATTTTTGATGTATATCCCTTCTCGGGTAATAACATCTAATAACCGGAAATTATGTTAATCTGAACATCACTCTAAACACCTAATCTGACGGCACACGAAGCCTTAAAAGAAAGAGTTTTTTCTTTTATTTATTACTGTTATTTGTGCCAACCTTATTAAAGGAAGCAGGTATAGCTCAACTGTTCGTTGAGCCCATTCGGGTACACACTATTAAAGTTGTAAATCCATCTTGCTTCCTTTTTTAGGAGGACTTTATCAAAGTCTCCTTTTCTCGGTGACGGTTTTGGGACCTCCAGAACTCTAACTTTTAGACATTTTGAATCCCCATGATGGAATTCGTGCACATGTCGTGCGATGGGGGTATCCCTATTGTTCCTCACATCCCCAAGGTGTTCACCAAATCTTTTGCGCAGTTCTCTCTTGGTTTTGCCAATGTAGTCTTTGGGACAAGTACAGGTGATCACATAGATCAAACCCTGTGTGCTACAATTGGCAAAATCATATAGGGGATAGATCTTATTATTTGTAGAGCAGGTTATTGTTTTTGTGGGTTGTATCCATGGACAAAACTTACAATGCCCACATCTGTAGGTCCCTACGGTTTTAAGACTTTGAAGCCAATTGGTTTGTGGTTTAGGTTTTTGATAGTGACTATGAACCACTCTATCGCCAATTGACTGTCCTCTTCTATATGTAACGCTTGCATATGGCATGACATGATCTTTAAGATCCTGATCAGCAAGAAGAATGCACCAATGTTTCCTCATGATATCCATTATTTCCACATTCCGAGCATCATAGGTGCCAATTAGACGTGTAATAGATGGATTATTTTCTTTTTTTGCAGGAACTAATAATGTATCTCTTTTTATCGCCTGCGCGTTTCTATATGCTGCGCTCAGGGTTGAATATGGGTAACCTCTTTCCTGGAACCTGTTTTTCAGGAATAATGCCTGTTTGTGAAACTCTCCAGAATTAGAGCAATTCCGCTTTATGCGTATATATTGCCCTTTTGGGATGCCTCTTTTTTGGGGTTCAGGGTGAAAACTTTCCCAATGTAGTAAGTTGTTTGTTGCCGTTGGCTTACGATAAATAATGGAGACAATTCCACCCTTTTCATCCTTACAAAGGAGGATGTCCAAAAAGGGGAGTCTATTGAAGCCAAATTCGCTCGTAAAGAAGAGTCCCAAATTATTTGAATTGAGTTCGTGCACAAATAGGTTAAAAGACTCCCTGCTTCCAGACCACAGGACAAGGATATCATCCACGTAACGGCCCCAAAAGGTGATGTGTTGGGTCCAGTTACGCATTTGATTGTTTAAAAACGTGTACGTCTTCCCACCAGCCCAGGAGCAAATTGGCGTACGATGGGGCGGCGGAACTCCCCATCGCCGTGCCCCTGAGCTGGTGGTAAAACTGTCCTGAGAAGGTGAAATAATTGTGTGTCAGCAGGAATCTCAGTAGTTTTAAGACAAAGGAGTTATGTTGGATAAACTGTCTACCTCTTGCTTTCAGAAAAAAATCGACGGCCGCCAAGCCAAGATCATGTCTAATCGAGCTGTATAAAGATTCGACATCAATGGATGCAAAAAAGGTGTTATCATCCATTATGACACCATCGAGTTTTGCAAGGAGATCACTAGTGTCCCTAACATAGGATGGTAAGGAGAGAACGAATGGTCTCAAGACCCTATCGAGGTAGATTCCCACGTTCTGTGTAACAGAATTTATCCCCGAAACAATTGGTCTTCCTTTAAGGGGTGTTAGTCCCTTATGAATTTTGGGGAGAGCATAGAAGGTGGGTATTACCGGATCGATAGGGGTCATAAATTTAATTTCGTTTTCTGATATCAGATATGTCTCTAGACCTTCAACAAGAATTTCATACAGTTCTTCTGAAAAACCAGAAGTAGGGTCTTTGGACAATCTACCGTAGAATGTTTTATCTCCTAAGATGTTGAGGCACATAGTGGTATAGTTTGAATGATCCATAATCACAACATTACCTCCTTTGTCCGAGGCCTTGATGATGATTTGATCATTTTTAGACAGTTCATCCAGGTGTTTTTGTTCCATTCGAGAGAGGTTAAATCTATGTTTAGGCGTAGAAGGGGATAATTTAGAAAGCTCGTCACATACTATTTTATAAAAGATGTCAATTGAGTCTGTTTTGTCTGGGGGAGGCATCCTCTTACTAGGTCTTTTTAGATTTGTAAAGGGACCAGTACCCGAAGTACCAAGGTTCTCGAGTTCTAGGTCCCTCAAATCCTGTAGAGATATGCGTTCTTCTTCACTAATCCCAGACATAGCGAGATCATCCCCTTTTGTACTATGAAAAAATTTTTTCCATTTTAATTTCCTACAAAAAAGGGACAGATCTTTAGTCCAATTAAATACATCATATCTCTGTGTTGGAACAAAGTTGAGGCCTTTCTTCAGAACCTCAAGTTGCTCATTTGACAGTGCTTGTGACGAGAGATTTATGACCTGTTGTTTTAGGTCTTTGGAGGGAGGGGTTCCCCTACCCTCTGTGACCTTAGGCCATATGGAACCCCTCTCTGTTCTAAAAAAGAAGCCACTATAGATGTAGACGGAAAGGGTGGCAATGGTGATGAGGAACCAGGGGAAGGTGCCTGTGTATTGGAAGGGATCACCTATGGGGTGGGTGCTCTTGGATCGTCCCATTTTTTTATATGGTTTTCTGCGTTTCTTGTTCTTTTTAGGTGGTCTTTTTGGACCGGCTGGTGTTTTGGGATTATCTGGGTCTGAGGGTTCCCAGTCGGTTGAGGATTTATTACCAGATGGGCCTAGGAGAAAAGAGTACGCCTTATTTTCCTTAAATTCCGCTAAGTCTCTAATGAATTTGTTGTGTTTTCGATTTTTTAGAGAAATTTGGAAGCGTTCAATAGAGTTCTGCAAAATTCCTTCCCTTCAACTGAAGTCTGGATCGATTTTAAAGCTTAAGGCGTATTTAATGTATTCGTCCAGAATTTTGGAAGTCTTTTCTAATGTACCTTTTTCCTCCTCTAAAAGGAGGCCCATAAACCTTATTGAGGCTTCTCTAGATTCCTTTTCCCAGAGCTCCAGCAATTTTGGTGTCTTAGACCTATCCGCAGGTACTATGGGTATCCTTAGTCCCTTAGGGATGATGCCTTGCTTGATGTATCTTGTTAGGGATTGTACCTCCCACCAGGATTTGATATTATTTTTATAACATACGAATAGATCATTAAATATTTTTTTAAGATCTGTCGTTTTATTTACACCAGTACCTATACTGATCTGGTCTGAAAAAACATCATCAGCTTCGAGCTGCCACTGATTAGTATCTAGTGGTGCAGATAGAAAACCGGCCTTTTGAATTACTGCATAAATTTAAGGAACTAGGAATTGTTTTTCAAATAATAGGAGGTAACTATAATGTTTTTATCAAGACCAGATGATACCAACTTAATTGATTAAAAAAACTTTATTAGAATCAAAGTTAAAAAGTCACACCTACAAATATAGACAAACTTAGCACACTTGAATGGGGGTCAGAAACATATTGACATGCAGATGGAGACTGCTTTGATAAGGAAGGTCAACCTTGTCCCACAATAAATTATGGGTATGCCACATTAAGGAAATTTATTTTCTATAAATGTTCCGGTGTCATAGATAGATGTCCGTCACCAAAACAATAATCATGTATAAAACACAATATATACAATAACGTGGTCTGATAATGATTAGACAGTATCGTGAGACAGCAAAATTTGTTAACCTTCCTTTAGTTTCATGAATTCCCAAAGTAGTATCAATGAAACACCCAACGCTTGACGCGTTTCGCCTTTCCAAATGTTAGAAGGCTCATCAGAAGTCTTATTGGGGTACAAATGTAAAAATTGGTCTAAAAAACAAAGAAATTGGCAAAGTGTTAGTTTACAAAAAACAAAAACAGATGGCAGTGTGTAGACATAGTCTCAATTAACAAGTACATAGCAGATCAAGAGTCCCCTCAAGGTATATATATTTATTTACATTACAGAGGAACAACAAAACAAAGATCGAGATGGTCAAATGTGGATCCTCCTTATGTTGGCACCTTTATGTAAATATGGATGGAAACATACCTTATGATTCTATTGATCAACAAACAAATGGTGTTTCAGTAGGATAAGGAAGACCATGTGGAAGAGAGTACTCAAATGAAATGGTCATAAACTTCTTCTAAAAATATCAAAGTAAAAAGGTATTAAGTATAGGAATGAGAATACATCTAGGCCTATTAGTATCCTAAAGGGGTGTGATTTAATCTTACCCAGAATATGACATAGATGTCATACAGCAGTAGTCATCCAGAGGATGGGCATTTTTGAAGCCTTATATGTGAGGCTATATGGGGATAGTTATATCCTCTTGAAACCTTTCTTTCTACCATTAGGTAACTTGCGATCCGTGCATGCGCTCTTTTATCGCCTGTGTTCCATGTACGTGGCCGTAGATCGCAAGCCGACATGTCATTGTTACTAGACGCCACACCGCACGCGCATGCGTTCCTTCTATCGCTTGCGTTCCATGAACGTAGCCGTGAACCGCAAGCTTACGTGTCATCATTACTAGACGCTTCGACGTCTTGTGACACGATCGCGCATGCGCCCTTTGTCTCACATTTAGCGAGCAGGGCTGAATTTGTCATGGTAATGGATTTTGATTTTACACAGGACGAGCTGAAGTTGTCATGGTAGTGGATTTTGATCTCACACAGGACAAACTGAAGTTGTCATGGTAGTGGATTTTGATCTCACACATGACAAGCTGAAGTTGTCATGGTAGTGGATTTTGAAGTTTAGTGATTATTGAAGCCTGACATATTTGGACTAGAGATAATGATGAAAACAGTTAAGTTTATTCAGTTCACCATTCACCAATTCATATGAAATGCTGAAAAAGGCTAGTGGGCAACAATGCAAGCACAAGTTCAATAAGAATTACACATATAACACATATAACATTACAAAAATGTATTTTGTAAATTTATGGAACGAAATGAAAGTAGTGATTGCACATTTTCAAGAAGCAATAGCCATAGCATGGTGTTTTCATGAGTGTGAACAGACCTATAAGACCATGTATGTGAAGCATGTAATGGCCAAATGCTATTTTTACATGAATTGATATCACTGTAGAAGAGATTGCCCCGTATGCTGCTGACCTTCTGCAATAATAAACGTTTGCTCTACAAAAAAATAAATTAAATTAAATAAATAATAATAATAAAAAATAATAAAATTAAATAAAAATCATTATTCAAAACAGATTCTCCAAAAAATATTAAGCTCTCTTAAAAAGATGTTTTAAGGACATTGTAAGTCTCCTGGACTTCACAACTGATGCTACATTTTGCACTGTTTCCAAAATTCACACCCTGCAGGTGTCAAAACACCTGCAAATGCCAGGAAGCTTAAAATTCATTTAAAGCCCAAAAAACTCTACAGCTTGATACAAGCTGGTAGCCTCGATAGGGGGAACACTCCTAAGAGTATGTTTAGTTGTTGTTTACAGACAATGGCTCTTGTGGCAAGTATTTTTGCCCCAAACAATAAGGGAACATTTTAGGGTCATTTTAAATTTTGACTATCTCTCCCAAACAAAGCCCCGATTGCTGATTTTTTCAGAAATTGTTTCCGATCCTGAACAAAATTTGCAATGTTCATGCCGAATTTGAAATTGAAAAACATGCTGGGGAAAAGTTAGCTCATCTCTCGTCTTGATTAATGGGAGAATTGGAAGCAGATGCTCCAGATTCAATAAGTGGTATATGTATCTAAAAAGTGGTGTGTGCCTCAGTACCTCATCAGATGTTTTTCTCCAGTAACACACGCTAGAGCTCATTGTGAATTTGATTACCAGGTGTCTAAACACTGTATCACACCTTTGTACTTCCCAGCTCCATCCACTTTGGCAAAGATTAGTGAAACTGGTGAAAAAATGGCAAATGTCAAAATACTTTCACGCAATGTTTAGTTGCATAAACATTTATCAAAGTATTTTAAACCACATTTCCCACAAAAACACTATCCTGAATTGGTGCTTATGTTCTTTAGAGTTAACTTTTTTATCAGGCTTCTGTGTGACTTCAACTTGATAGTGTTTTTTATTCTGCACATGAAATAATAGCATCCTGATGGGATGATCTTCTATAAAAATGCATGTGGATGATGTTGGATGTGGCAAAAAAATATACCTGGTGTGTGAAATTCATCATAGATCCTTTTAAAAAATAAAAGGCACTAATAAATACATGAAGCATCATAAAATGAAAATAAATACATATGGTAATGTAGTATAATGAAGTGCCTATACTTATCTCATGAGCTATTTAAACTTGTATCACAATGATGCATAATATACTTATGCAGTTCCAAATATTTGGACCGAATAAAGTTGGTCCAGCCAGTCTTTAGTTGTACCAAACCTATCCAATACCTGCTGTGTGATTTAAGAAAGGAGTGAGAATGCGCAAAATAGTGTCTTATCCTTAGGAGACAGGTTTTGATGGTGTAACTTAGGAACTGCTCACCTGATAGGGTTGTGTAGCACACAACCAGCGTGATCGCTCAGAACAATACAGCTGCTGCCAGGACCGTACCTCCACAGGTCACTGTGGTCACGATAAGCTTCCAATAGGACAAAGTACCTCGTGGTCCGAGCTGCTGTGTTCGTATGATGTAAAAACCAGATACAGCGGTATGTCTGGGTGTAGTAGTAGCTGTTTATTTTCCGAGGGATATGACTCTGAAACGCGTCGGAAAATAACAGCTACTACTACACCCAGACATACCGCTGTATCTGGTTTTTACATCATACGAACACAGCAGCTCGGACCACGAGGAAGGAGTTTGGGATATGACTCTGAAACGCGTCGGAAAATAAACAGCTACTACTACACCCAGACATACCGCTGTATCTGGTTTTTACATCATACGAACACAGCAGCTCGGACCACGAGGTACTTTGTCCTATTGGAAGCTTGCTGTGTGATTTGGCCATCTTGCTAGATGTTTACACATTTAGCACCAAATTTTTTTGGTGTAAAATATTATTAAATCAGGTCCATGGGCCCCGATTCAAAAGCTCCAATGGGGCCCCAAATTATTGCAAATCTTTAATAGTATTAGTCTTTTTCTATAGGCAAAAAGGGACTTTTAAGGCCCCCCTAGGCTGCAGTGCCCGGGTACGATCACAACCCCTGCACCTGTTGTAGTTACGCCCCTGTACCAACGGTTTGGTGCTAACTACACTAAAAAAGCTGAAGCCACTTCAGGATATACAGGTGCATCTCAATAAATTAGAATATCATCAAAAAGTTAATTTATTACAGTAATTCAATACATAAAGTGAAACACATATATTATATAGAGTCATTACAAATAGAGTGATCTATTTCAAGAGTTTATCTTTGTTAATGTTGATGATTATGGCTTACAGCAATGAAAACCCAGGGGTCATTATCTCAGAGAATTAAAGTAGGGAGGATAAAAGGTCTGAGAGATAAAGTATTATCAAAAGTATAAAAGTATCAGAGGCTTCACCTTGTGTGATTGTGAGGTCACAAGCACTATTAAAGCATATCACAGCTGCTGCATTCCCCATTGTGGTGCATATAATGTAGGGAGGATGAAGGATTAAAAACCACGCTGCCGTATTCCACGAGACATCAAAGGGTGAATATAATATTGATTTATTAGTCAACACGTTTCAGGGCTCCCTGGCCCCTTCATGGAGCCCTGAAACGCATTGACTAATAAATTAATATTATATTCACCTTTTGCTGTCTCCTAGAATATGGCAGTGCACTTTTTAAACCTTCACTATCCCTACTTTTATTTTCTGAGATAATGACCTTTGGGTTTTCATTAGCTGTAAGCCATAATCATCAACATTTATAGAAATAAAGACTTGAAATAGATCACTGTGTTTGTAATGGCTGTATATAATATATGAGTTTCATTTTTTGCATTGAATTACTGAAAAAAATCTGTATGGTCAATTGTTTTAAAGACTCGCTCACACAGGAATATATATTCTCTCATGAGAGCATACCGGTTGCGTACGGGTACGAAAGGACCTGTAGAAGTACCTGACTGGTATGAAACGGTAGATCATTGTTCATCCTCCCACCCCCTCCCTGCATCTGTTTGTATGAAGCACTGGATATAAAAAGCTGATGCCTGCAACTCATCTGGGTGAGTGCCGTTTCTTCTATGCTTGCTGATATTGGCATGGCTGTGATTGGCCAGCACACCTCTGTAAAAAAAGGCAGATAAAGCACCAGCTGGGGAGGCTGCAACACCCAGCAATCAGCTTTACCATAGCTGTTTGTGACAAATAGAGGGATGCCATAATTAAAAAAATGATGTGGGGTCCCCCCCATTTTTAATAATCTACCATGGTAAATCACTCATCTGGGAGGTTGTGATTCTCAGCCTGAGCAGATCCATGGTTATTGGGGCCCCCAGCCTAAATGTTCTAGCCAGCAGCTGCCCCAGAATATGGTGCATCCATTAGATGTGCCAATCCTGGCACTTTACCTTGTTCATTCCGATTGCCCTAGTGTGGTAGCAATCAGTGTAATATAAGGAGTTAATGACAGCTGTGATTTGTCAAAAATTATAAGTATCATCCTTAGTTAGTAATGGGTAGGAGTCTATGGGTATGTGCCCACAGGAAGGTTTAGTGGCGTTCAAACCGTCAGTAAACCGCTGGAAATTATCAGTTCTGAGCTCTGAAGTCTCCAGCTGTTTTTCGGCAGTTTTCCGGCGGTTTTTTTCAGCGTGTGCACAGCGTTTTTCAGTCGGTTTTTCCAGCGGTTTTTCCGGCGGTTTTCTATGGAGGATTTTGTTCATGGAACCGATCAAAAACCGCTGAGAAGAATTGACATGCTGTATGCTGCTAAACCGCTGGGAAACTGCTCAACCGCAGGCAGATCCGCTCACATAAACCGACTATGTGTGCACAGCGGTTTCTAAATTACATAGGGTTACATGTAAGTCCTAACGCTGCTTAGGATTTACATAAATTTAAATAAAACCTATGCTAAACCGCCGGCTGTTTTCGCTGCTAAACCGACGTTAAACCTTCCTGTGGGCACATACCCTATGAGACACCCATCACCTCTCATTGTTGACTTTTTAGAAATATGATATTCCTGATGAAGGGGGTTACTGCAAAAAGTATAGAGTAAATTGTTTAAAGATATGAAGATCTGACTTCCATTCTTATACAGCAGCATGTCATTAACCCATTCCACTCCAACTTGCTATTGTTTTCTTTTTGGCATTGATTACTTTTTTTTGAAAAATTTTGGTGATTTATTTTAATGTCGCTGGCGACTTATGTTTCAGTAGATCATTTTGTGAGCTTGATTTCTTTTTTATATTCCCTATTATTATCTTTATACACCTGAAATGCTATTTCTGTAATCTCAGCCTTCAGGATTTTGAACACCTTTTGTTTTTGTCTGATTATACTTTGTACTATCTTATTTATCTATAGTGGTTTCTTTTTATTCCTTTATATTTTATAACCAAATGGTAAAGGTTTTCTACAGGTTTCTAATAGTATATCCTTAAATTTGCCCCATTTATATTGGGTATCCCTAGTTACCATGACATGGTCACGGTCTGCACAATTTAGCTCTTAGGGTACCTTTACACGCGGCTACATTTCTAGGGTGGCTACAGGTAACTTACTGGTTGCAGTGAAATCATGGAGACAAGGTTCTATCTTGTTGCTGTTTACAAATGGAATAATCTCTCCATGATTTCACTGCAACCAGTAAGTTACCTGTAGCCACCCTAGAAATGTAGCCGCGTGTAAAGGTACCCTTAGGGCACCGTTACACGTCGCAACATTGCATGCAATTTCACTTGCAGTTTGCTGGTTGCAGTGAAATCATGGACACATTGTTACATTTGTACACGGCAACAAAATAGAACAATGCGTCCATGATTTCACTGCAACCAGCAAATTGCAAGTGAAATTGCATGCAATGTTGCGACGTGTAACGGTACCCTTACATTCATTTGTTGAAATCAGCTTTCCTAAAGCTCCAGGTTTTTGCATTTTCCCTTTGAAATGTTCTATTGAATATTACACTGAAGCGTACCATATCATGGTCTTTTCCTTCTTTTTGTATTTAGTTTTCGCAGAAAAATTGTATTACCATGCAAATTACTGCAAATGACAAAATATCACTTTATATCTTGATGCTTTGTACCATACATTGAATTTTGTACAGAACGCTGTTAGAGCAATGAAATAGTTTAAATGTATTTTTTTCCTTGACATTTACATATGGTACCCGCACACATCAATCTAAAACACAGACTTCTCCACAAAGCATTTCTTTGGAAACCAAACACTTTGGATAAATACAACAAAGATTACTAATAACATCTGGGAATTGTTCCAAATTAAAATCTCTGTAATTAGTATAATAACATCACAGGAGATAGACTAATTTAATAGCAGTGCTTCTTTCCAAGTTAGCATCTTTGTAATGCCCCAGCAATTATGTTTTTCATTTTGCATGATATTTCTTCAAACATTCAAAAAGGATATTAGCAGAGAGGAGGAGCCTTCCATTGTATTACTGAAGAATGCCTGTTTGTCATTACTTCATTCCTACTGAGCACAGAACACAGATTATATATATATTTTCCATTCAGAAAAGAAATTTGTTTGGCCAAGTTACTGTAATTTTCAGAATAAAAAAATCTATGTGCTGCATTGTTTTTAATTCTTCCATAATTGCCGTGTAGATTCATAGTGGCTTTTTCAAGTTCTTATATGAGACAATTTTCCTTTATGGATATGTATTTTGTTATCGATTTATTTTACATTCTACTGACATATGTTGTATAGTCAGCATATACTGCATATACAAATTATTTTTTATATTTTATGCATTTGTTTTTACATACCGTATAAATTTGGAAATTCAAATAGACTTTATATTAAGTCAAACTTCTATTTCCCATCCATCACGTTATCTATACTTTTATACTTCTGCTGTAAGAGTTGCTGTTGCTGCCCCTATACTGCCCGACGTTTCTTTGTCTGTACCTTCCGAACTGTACTGTGTGGCTTCAGCCATTGCAGAGGTACATGAGCTGCATTCCTCTTGGCTGTTGCCTACTGTTTTTAATAGTGATTGACTGTACTGCTAATATGAAATGTAACATCACGCTTGAACCCCAGGGAATGTTACCGGATTACTTCCACGTGGACAGAAGTACGTTTTCCATCTTTTGTGCCTCGTGTAAATTATATTTTTGTATATATTTTACTTTATTTATAACATTGACTATATTTTCCTATTATCAGGAAAATGTGCTGAAAATTTTACCTATAATCAAAGTTTATGCCCTCTTTACGTGTGGATCTCATTAATGAAGTGGGTGATTTCATTTTTGCAGGACATCCGGGTTCTTCTGCCACTTTGAGATCTCTTTCTAGATCAATTTGGTGTCAGAAAGCCTCTTGGGACACTGAGTAGTATGTCCATAGATGCAGAGTTTGTACCAGAGCTAAAGCCTATCATCAAGCTCCAGTGGGTTACCTCTTGTTTATGATGTTCCATCACAGCCCTGAATCCATTTGTCCATGGACTTTGTCACCGACCTACCTCGCTCTGTTGGTAAACACAGTGGGTAGTGGTGGATCATTTTAGAAAAATGGTTTATTTGGTCCCACTTCAAAAGTAGACTACTTAGACCTTAGCAACTTTATTAACTTCTCAAATTGTTAAATTGCGTGTTGTTCTAAAGAACAGGATATCTGCTAGAGGGGCTCAATTTATGGCTAACTTTTGGCGTAGTTTATACTCCAGAGGGTGAACAAAGAAGTAAAGAAGTATTTGAGATATTTAGTTTCCTCTAATCAGGGAGACTGGGCAGTGTTTCTACTGAAGAGTTTCCTCTAAATGCTCCTACGTCTACAGCTACAAGGACCTCACACTTTTTACTGTGGGGTTTTCATCCAGTTTTTGGGAACTTTTCAAGCTTCCAGATCTGATTAATTTGAGAGGAGGTCAAAAGGGGTCTTTTAGTAGCTAGTTAACATGCAAAATCAGACTAGGAAGGCTCCTGTCTTTAACGTGGTGTATTTTATGTGGTAGTCCGCAAGGAATCTACACCTAAAGGTCACATTTAGGAAGTTTGCAGCAAAATTTGTAGGTCCTTTTAATTCATTAAAACTCTTAATCTGATGACCGATAAATTGCAACATCCTGCTGCTGGAAAAGTTAATAACTCTTTCCCCTTTTCACTTGTAAAAAGATTTCAAGGGACACATAGTTCACTTCTCAAGACATAATTGAGGTAAATTTGGAAGGAGATCAGGAGTATGAGGTAAAGTGAGTTCTTGGTTCCAGGTGGTTCAATCACTGTATAAAGTATCGAGATAACTTGAAGGGTTATGGTCATGAAGATAAAATCTGGGTTATTTCAGAAGATCCTCATGTCGATTGCTTTGTAAAGGAATTCTGTCTGCAGCGTCAGTAGAGGGATTTCTGAGGTCCAGTGACCCCTCGTAGAAGTGGTAGTACTGTCATGGCTCGGTTTGGGGATTCAATCCAGTGATCCTCTGCTTTATGATCAGTTCCTTTGTCTGCTGAGCTATTGCATTTTTTTCCCTGTCTGAATGCTAATAGTTTATTTTGCCTTTGTTTTCCTCTTTGGTTTGCTCCCAACCAGGTACCTCTAATTTTGCCATTGTGGTTTACCCTATTGTATGCTACTTAACTTTCACCTTGGGGAGGTACAAGAAACTCTTTGACAACCTTTTAAGGAGTTATGTGTGAGGTGGTGTTTGTAGTTGTGTGGCTAGGGTCTTCTAGTATGAACAGGGACCAGTGGAGTGCGGTCACTCCTTCCTCATTTTCCACTACCTATGTGTATGTGAGTGATACATGTATAAAATTGGAACTATGGTGGCCATTATATTATGTATAGGAAATTTTGTGGGGCCATCATAATACATACAAGGCACTGTTGTGGATCTATATTTTATATAGAGAGCTGTGTTGGCTCCATACTATTTAAAAAAATGTTTGGGGTCATTATATAGTTTATAAGGAGCCATAATACTTTATACAGTGGGCTGTTTGTACTCCATTATGTGCATTTGCTGCTGTAGAGACTTTACACTGTATTTGTCAGGCCCTATACTGTATATAAAAGTTGTGGGGGTCCCATAATGTATATATAACCTGTAGCAGCCATTATATGTATATGGGGCTGTGTGGCTCATTATACTCTATATAGTGAACTGTGATGGAGGTTTACTATATATAGGGAGCAAAGGGTGCACCCTTCTATATATAACTTCTTTCTATGACAAAATCACTGATTGGGTGGATGAGAAAAATGTAGATATCTTAACTTTGGCAAAGCATTTGACAAAATATCTCTTACCATCCTTATTGAAAAAATGACCAAGTATTGAATGGTCAAGGCAACTGCTCCTGCGTCATGTGATGGCATTGGAAAAAGCCCAAGATTTGAAACTTCGGCAGTGTAAAGCCAGCATTTGCAATGTTCTCGGGTTCCGTCTGCCATAGGATTGCATTGACAGCTTTAATGCAGTCTTACCTTTCCGGTAACACTGCGATAATGCTGCTAAATTCTACATTTTAGACGGAACCCCTGAACGTAGGGAATAGCGCATGTCTGACCCTAGCCGTATTCAATGAGGAAGGAAGTCACATTTAAGTTACTATATATATGTAATCTCTGAGCAAGTTCTTTAGAACTGTAATCTACTACTATACCATGACTATAAGTCAGTAATATGTCTTGGCTTTTGTATATTGTTTGTGCCAAACAGGCAAAATGCTTCTCATAACTTGATTTGTAGGGGGACAGATCAATATATTAGTGATCGTTCTATCACCATCGTTCCTTGCTTGTCTGTGTAAAGAGGCCGGTAAACCAAATCTTGCGTAAAGTCGATTCATGCTCATTTAACAGTTTGAATTCAGTTTGCAATCTAAATGTTTTTGTATGATGGTAAAAATTTGTTAGCATTCAGGGACCAAGTTATAATTTTTGCCTAGGGTCACACTTTATCTAAATGTGGCCCTGCCCCTATTCAGATAGGTTGAGGTCAAGCTTCTATGATACAGCCATTTTCACATTACAAGCATTTTTAATGTGTTTCTGCAGCAGAAATGCACTAAAAACACATGAGCTGATTACTATCATCAAATTCTATGGAGAAAATTTGTACGTAAAACTCAACAACCCTACAAGAGACATTGTCAAGTTGTTGATTTGCAACACACTGATCTGTTTACCCGAAGTGGAAAAAAAGGGCAGTGGGCATGTGATTTCTTTATATCCTATTCACATTGCTAGAACAGTAGATTACAGCATGTGTTACTAAAAAGCAAGGCTATGGAGTTGGTAAGTCAAACATCTGTCTTTGACTCCGAATCCATAATTTATCTAAATCCGACTCCGACTCAAACTCTACTAAAGTGAACAATAAACTCTGACTCTACAACCATGGCTGTGAAGTCAGTAAGACAAACATCCGACTTTGACTCATTTTCCCTGAATCCGACTCAGACTCCACCCAAAATGGACACCGACTCGAAAACTCAGACTCCACAGCGCTGCTTATAAATCTGTGTTTGCATTACATGGCATAAAACTATTTAAATCAGATAATCTTTGAAAATTGTTGAAGTTGATGAGTTCAAATTTTTAACCACTCATCCCTAGTTAATAGTAAAAGCCACCAGCAGAGTGATTTACTAAATTAATTATTTTGACAAGCCCTGCACTACAATTATTTTTCTTTTGAAAGTGGAGGTATTATTATTATTATTACTATTATTATTTATTTATATAGCACCATCAGAGTCCATGGCGCTTTACATATGGAAAGGGTAGACAAGGACAAGTACAATATATGTGGACAATCAAGTCATACAGGTACAGGACGGGAGAGGAACCTGTCCGTGAAGAATGTTTAAGTATTAGAAAAGGGGCAATTTAAATAGTGAACTGATGTGGCCAGGGCAAGGAGTACTCGAACACCGGGGCTGATGACTTGAATAGGGAGTCACGGGTGGATGGGAACCGAGTTCCGTGCCCTGGTTATCATTTGGGTAGATGGTGGGGGAGAAGGGAGTATTTACAGGTGATCGTGACGCCACCTGTAGTTCCCGGTAAAATGGTACCAGCACTTCAAGAAGGCCGCTTAGGTGATGTTGGGTGCAGCAGAGACTAGTCTAGCTCCCTACAGGTGGCGCTATTACCTCAGGACAGCGGTGAAAGAAGATGGTGAGGGAGGGCAGTAATGGTAATGATGGTGTTGCAGTTGTTACCCCTCTGCTGAGCTGCTGGTGGTGCTGAGTCCTCCGGCCACCGGCAGGAAGAATAACGGAAACCAGTTCAACTCTAATGCCACTTTACTAGGTACCGGCAGATGGTAAAACGTAACATGGTACAGCTTGGTTTACAGGGTGGATGTTGCCAGTTCAGGGTCCCCCTTATGGAGTCTCTAGATGTTTGCGTCCTTTGTCCTTCAGGATCTCCTTTCTTCTTCCTAGTTCTACCACCCTCGCAGAGCTCTCCTGCCAGTCCCACGGTCTGTAGCTATCAGGTAAGGGCTTTGCCCTACGGTCCGGACTGGAAACCCAAGTAAGCAAAACCTTCTGCTGGCACCGCAATTTTGGCCCTTGTCCTGTAGTATTCTGAACCGGTTGTAGGTCCTGAGGGGCGAGGTACCTTGTGGCACTGTCAGCAACCCAGTTTCTATGGGCCTGCAGCTCGTCAGTCTGAGATAGAGCTGAACTTCTATCTGCCTCGGCTTCCTGCGTTGCTGGTGTTCCCTCAACACGACCAACTGGCTACAACCAGTCCTGGCCCGTTGCCTTCTGTCGTGGACCCCCACTTAAAGATGGGGCTCCCTCCTGTCGGCTGTGCTGTCAGGCCTGTCCATCCTGACTGCCTTCCCAGCACCGTCTCCACTATCTTTTCTCACTAACTTCCTGCTTCTCTCACTCTAGGCTAGGCTCCACCCCCTTTTGGGACCTACTAAATAACCAGTCCCCCTAGTCTAAGTGGCCTAGTCCTAAGTGTGTGCAAGTACAGACTCCACAGGTTAAACCCTGAACTGACAACTTACAGGGAAAACATATTTATTGTCACAGTCTAGTACTTCCCTGTGGCGCCTAGCCAGAGGGGCACCACAGAATATTTAAGAAAGGCTAAATCCATAAGCATTTTAATCAGGCAAATCTATCAAAAAATCCTTGTGGAATGCTACGGTATATTTATAGAGGCATATTCAAAACGCTGTATACTGCCATGAAAATTTCAAGCAGCCAATTTATAGTAAAGCAATATGTGACATTGCATAGCAATATACAGCCATTGTATCACATTTAAGAGGACTTGGAGAGAGATGAGCTATTCTCCCAAAATTTATATCAGATAGATTTGCCTGAATAACTGACAGATTAAATTTGGTTCAAATTTAAGGAGCTCCGATGACCTGGAGAAAAACGTTTATTATTTTGATCTCTCCACATCCAAAAGTATAATGTACTTCCCATTCCTAGGCTCTTGACTGTCTTATGCAACCACTCTTGTCACCTTAGATCCATGGTCCTCCAAGCTAGTTTCAGTCCTTTCATCATTTCCTCCCCTTTACAGACTGGGCATGTACAGTCCCACTGGGCAAATCTCTGGCCTTCATGCTGGTCACAGTGGAAGGACAGTTGACAACAACTGCAGCCAGATGCTGAAGAGGAAGAACTGCCAGAAGAACCAAAGACTTGCATGGATGAGCAAGAATCAAGCATGTCATTGGTGGAGCATAAGATAGGCAAGGGCATAGGACAGATGAGTATAGTGTATTTTATCTTAACCCCTCCCTGGCCTGCAAAAGAAGGGAGGGAAATGGAAGATGCAGACCACTATTTTACTGAATTTGAGCAAGACTAATAAAATAAATTTCAGACATTTTTTGTAATGATTTCATGACCATGTTCCCAAAAGACTTCGCACAACCTATGTTGGGAAGGAAGTCACCTTCATGAAGGTGATGGGCAGCAAGGGGTGGTTCGCAGGTGGCGTAAGTCGTGTTTCCACTGCTGATGATTTTGAAAAGTGGCAGCAGGATGAAAACCGGGTGAGAATGATGCATCGGATGGAGGCCAGGCCTCTCTTGGTTAGCTAAACAGCTTTACTTACACCCACAGAAGCCATCGATCCTGAAGAGCCTGCCGGTGTTGCCCAAGTTACACCCGTCTCTCCTAGAGGCAGTGGTCGTCCTCTAATTTCTCCATCCTCTTCTCCAGCAGTGGCCATGCTGGGGTGTGCTGGGGGCAGGTGGTTACAAAGGATGCCCCTGAAGTAGTAGCCCATGCAACCCCCCAAGACCATCTGGAGTATCATGAGAAATGGTGACCTTCATCCCGGGCAGTGCTGAAAAAGCTGCGAGAGAGTTTTTACTTAAATTAAAGTGGAGTTCACTAAAAGAGGCAAGTTGTTGGTTCCCTGAACGGTCAATTAGTTGG
>JARQOC010000002.1:479127033-479180455 GCA_033576535.1 Allobates femoralis | reverse complement strand
AAAATAGGAAGCGTTGGTGACACTTCCTCCTCAATAGACAGCGGTCATGTGATCAGTGTGTATAGGAAGGCAACGGTAGCTGCTGGGTCATAGATGATCCTGTCAACTCTGCTGTACAGCAAAGACCCTACATATCCACTGTACCTGTGGATAATAGATCACCAGTTACAAAAGAACAAAATATTTTTAAATAATTTATTTTTTAATGAATTTTTTAAAAAAAAATTTGACATGGGCATCGCCATTTTTTTGTATGCAGCCAGGTACAGCAGGCAGGTACGGGCTGCCCCCAACCCTCAGCTGCCAGCTGTACCTGGCTGGAAACCAAAAATATAGGGAAGCCCTTTTTTTAAATTATTTAATATATTTCATGAAATAATAAAAAAAAAATGACGTAGGCTTGGCCCAATTTTTGTGTCCAGTCAGGTACAACTAGGCAGCCGAGGGCTGAAATCAACAGCGCAGGGAGGCCCAAGCTTTCTGGGCTCTCCCACTGCGAATTGTAGTCCACTGCCGCCCCAGAAAATGGCGCGTTCATGGAAGCGTAGTCCAAAAAAGTCTTCTTCTTTAGCTCAGCTACATCTCTAGTAGAGATGTGGCTGAGCTAAAGGCCATGGGAAAGTTCATCTGAGTTCATGCTGTCAAGCTTGAACCCCAATGAACCCTGCGACGGCACTGTGGCTATTTCAAACGAACAGCTGATGCATCAGCTGTACATTTTAAATAGTTGGAGGGAAAGATGGCGGTGAAAAGACTTCACCTCGGCTTTTCCACCACTGCCCTGCTCCCCCAACTGGTGCTTTCCCCCCTGCTGCCCGGTGCTTTGCTCCCCTGCTGCCTTTCTAAGTTAGCAGGCAATGAAATAAAGCGATGTTTGGGTGAGTGCTGGGATATGAAGACAGCTACACTTCAGCAAGTATTTTACCTGTAAGTTTAATGTTCAAATCACACTAGGTCCTCTCCCACAACATGTTTCGACGCTCAGGGCGTCTTCCTCAAGAGGAAGGTCCACTTGAGGAAGACGCCCTGAGCGTCGAAACATGTTGTGGGAGAGGACCTAGTCTGATTTGAACAATAAACTTACAGGTAAAATACTTGCTGAAGTGTAGCTGTCTTCATATCCCAGCGCTCAACCAAACATCGCTTTATTTCATTGCCTGCATTTCCATCTCCCTATGGGGAGAGCGGTGGAGCAGCTCCGTAGGAGAAGACAAATCTAACAGAAGAGAGGAAAACACGTGACGGATCGCGTGCAATTACACAGGCGGACACCGAGGAAAAAGGGAAAGAAATCCACACCGTCCAGAGAGAGACCCCGTGCACTCACTACGTGAGCCCACCTGTTGTGCGGACAGCACAACAGGAAAAGGTGAGTGTAACGGTGACTTAACAGAGGGTGGATATAAAACATAAAGCAGCGTGGCGCAACCAATTTCTATATCTCATTGCCTTTCTAAGTTAGGACCTGGTGGGGAGTGCTGCATCCGGGAGCAGGGAGCACAGCACCAGGGAGTGGGGAGCACAACACTAGAGAGCGGGGAGCGTGCATCAGCTGAGTGTGATTGCTTAAAAGCCGGAGGCTTTTTACCACTGTCTTTTAAACAATCATGCGCCCATTTCAGCCTTTTCCTCAGCCCCCAGACCACTTTGTAGGGTCCAGCAGACAATTACTCGCATTTCCCATTGACTTACATGCATATATTACATAGAGTCATTACAAAAAGAGTGATCTATTTCAAGTGTTTATTTCTGTAAATGTTGATGATTATGGCGTACAAGCAATGAAACCCTAAAGGTCATTATTAGGGATGAGCGAGTAGTGAAATATTAGGACTCGCTATACTCATAACGTCCTAATACTCGGGTACTCGTTAAGAGTAGCAAGCCCAAATATTTCACTACTCGCTCATCCCTAATAATGACCATGTGGGTTTTATTGGCTGTAAGCCATAATCATCAACATTTACATAAATAAACACTTGAAATAGATCACTTTTTGTAATGACTCTGTAATATATGCGTTTCATTTTATGTACTGAATTAATGAAATAAATTAACTTTTTGATGATATTCTAATTCATTGCCATGCACCTGAAAATGTACAACTATTCCACCTACTGTTTTTAGTTTATGTAGTGCTCACAGCAGAAATAGAGGAAACGTTTTTTTATTTAAAGTCATTATAATATCATCAGGTAAGCAACTCCTGGTTAAAAACCTGCAAATGTATACTCACTATAGACCCGCTGGGGGCTTTTGTTACACTTTCCAGGCAAAATGGCAATTTACATAATTTGCCTCTCAATCTTGTACCATGCATGACAATCTCTTATACAGTGACACCCTAGTGTGAAAGCATAATCTTTATTTAAGTGTGGAATCAAGAAAAATTTCCACATCGTGATTTATTGATTATATAGGTAAGCAAAATTTAGTTCAACCATCCTGCAGCACACTCATCTTAATTGCTCTTTGAACTCTATCTTTTATTTCCGACTGGAGCTGTTTTATTACTTAAAGATACAACTGTGCACAGCAGGGAAAGTGTTCTCACTCTTTCCGTTTAGCAAATGATATTTTGCACTTATGTCAAGACTTAATAGAGAAAGTTATCAAATAGGCTGATTCTGTTCTAATAGAAGTGTATAGAAGTCATGCTAGTATGTGCAGGTTCTGATGAAAACTATACCTCCTACCTTTCCACCTTTCTCATCAATGCAATCAGAAACAATTGAGCAGAATAATAATTATTACGCCAAAAAAATATAACTTTTAGAATTTAACTTGTTGTACACAGCTAGAATTTAAAATTGTAATAATAACAGTAGCAATAATGATTAAGATCCTAATACTAGTAATTATTATTATTGTAAAGTATTTTTATTCTTTTGATATGAGCAATAAAAAGCTGTTTTCTGGTAGTGAGAAATTTACAGAAGGTATTAATACTGCATTTAAATATATTTTCTTGAACAGTGAGTTCCCCAGGAAATGCAAAAAATTGCAAGGGTACAGCATTAGTCAAAAGTTTGGACACCCCTGTGTATCCAATGGTTTTCCTAGTTCCCAATGGAATTTTCATATTGTAGATTTCGATTAAAGACAGCTATCCACTAAGGCACATATATAATTATTGTAATTATTAATTATTATTATTACAAAGAGCAAAGAAAAACATGTGAAACCAACCAGAGTAGAGGGCAAACCTAAGACTACTTTCACATTTGCGTTTGGGAATGCAGCATATCATCCACATGTGGAAACGCATGCCAAAACGCACACTTTTGAAAGAAAGCAATACTAAATATGGGTATTTTTTAAATTGATTTCTTTTTAATTGGGCAAATAGTGGGTGATTTGCATTCATGTGTTTTATTTAAGGTAAACAATGTTTGTACCGTGTTAGCCAGTAGATAGAAAAATATTACAATCTGAGAGTCCTCAGTGGTTGATACCTCTTAATGGCTAACTGAAAAGATGGGAAACATAGCAAGCTTTTGAGAAACTATGGCCTCTTCATCAGGCTAATAATAAGACAAATTCTGAAGACACACACATATCTACTATATAATTGTCTAAGGGTTTTTCGCGTGTGTCTGTAACCGAAATCGCGTGACAGACACAGGCCGCTCATAGGTCGCCGGCAGATGCGGCGGCCAATGAGCGCCGCGTATGCAAAACACCTGCGCGGCTCTCATCTAAGCCCCCGCTCCTCCTGTCTCCTGCCCGCGCTCCCCCCTGCTCCCCCTGTCTCCTGCCCGCGCTCCCCCCCGTTCTTCCTGTCTCCTCCCCGCGCTCCCCCCTGCTCCTCCTGTCCCCTGCCCGTGCTCCCCCCCTCGCTCCTCCTGTCTCCTGCCCGCGCTCCCCACAACCATCCTGCCCCTCTCTGCCCCCCCTGCCCCCCTCCGCTCCTCACGGTGCCCCCCGGCTCCCCCTGCCCAGGGCCGCACCGTCCATCCGTCCATGCGGCAACAGGCAGGGGGAGCGGCTGTGCAGAAGGGAGCGGCGCTATCCCCCACACATCCGCTTCCTGCCTGCCGGGCGCCGCCGGGAGCAGCAAGTCAAAGAGCTGTGTGCATGATATATGTGTGTGCTGTGTGCATGATGCATGTGTGTGCATGATGCATGTGTGTGCAGGTGTGCTGTGTGCATGATGCATGTGTGCTGTGTGCATGATACATGTGTATGCTGTGTGCATGATGCATGTATGTGCAGGATGCATGTGTGTGCAAGTGTGCTGTGTGCATAATGCATGTGTGCATGATACATGTGTGTGCTGTGTGCATGATACATGTGTGTGCAGGTGTGCTGTGTGCATGATGCATGTGTGCTGTGTGCATGATACATGTGTGTGCATGATGCATGTGTGTGCATGATGCATGTATGTGCAGGATGCATGTGTGTGCAAGTGTGCTGTGTGCATAATGCATGTGTGCATGATACATGTGTGTGCTGTGTGCATGATACATGTGTGTGCAGGTGTGCTGTGTGCATGATGCATGTGTGCTGTGTGCATGATACATGTGTGTGCTGTGTGCATGATGCATGTGTGTGCAGGTGTGCTTTGTGCATGATGCATGTGTCTGCTGTGTGCATGATGCATGTGTGCTGTGTGCATGATACATGTGTGTGCTGTGTGCATGATACATGTGTGTGCAGGTGTGCTGTGTGCATGATGCATGTGTGCTGTGTGCATGATACATAGGTGTGCTGTGTGCATGATGCATGTGTGTGCAGGTGTGCTGTGTGCATGATGCATGTGTGTGCTGTGTGCATGGTGCATGTGTGCTGTGTGCATTATGCATGTGTGTGCTGTGTAGATGATGCATGTGTGTGCAGTAGTGATGGGCGAATCCTACATTACTCGGACTCGCTTGACTCTACCGAGTCCGAGCCCGGGACTCGCTACTCGTAGCGAGTCTAGCGAGTCCAATGTTAATGAATGGGGAAGCGAATAATAGCGAGTAATGTGTGATTTAAAAATCGCATATGTGTGTCGGAAAGCGCTCGCATTGCCAGTGTCGGAAGCCCCACTGGCAACTGTATTTTGCTGCTGTCTCCGAGGCCAAAGTCGCATGTGTTGGAGGCGAGGCAAGCGACTTTCTGCAGCAAACCCCATGCTTTGTGCAAACAGGAAATAAGCCGACTCGAGCTTCCTGGCTGGACGCGCAGAAAGTCACAGCGAGGAAGCATGGCTCCTGTCGACACCCTGCAATTAATTGCTCTGGTGGAGGCTCGGCCCCTGCTTTAGCTGCCCACTGACCCTGCATATGGGGATAATGTCCAGCGGACTACGGCCTGGAGGGAGATCGCACAGGGCGTTTTCCCAACGTTTCATCGTTGTGGCCATGATGTGCAGACCAATATGGGTGAGTTAAATGTGTTCACACGTTATATTGCATTTACCGTATATAGTCGTGTATAAGCCGACCCGTGTATAAGCCGACCCCCCTACTTTAGCCCCAAAAAAGTGGGAAGCCATATTGACCGCCATTCTTGTATACAGCGGCTATCACTGTTAGACATCCCCCCAGCAGAGTATACAGCTCCACCTGCAGAGTATACAGGGCCCCCCAGTGTGTATATATGCCACCGATATTAGGGTATACAGCCCCCCCGTGGGTACACAGGTCCCCCAGCACTGGGTATACATGGCCCCCAGTGGTTATACAGGGCCCTCATAGTAGGGTCTACAGCCCCCCCGTGGGTATACAAGACCCCAGCAGTGGGTATACAGGGCCCCGTGGGCATACAGGGCCCCCATAGTAGGGTATACAGGGCCCTCAATGTGTTATAATGCGCCGTTGCATGGTTGCCTATATTTGGATGGGTTCACAATAGTACACTTAGTTTAAGGGCTGTTCCTCCTGGCTCTGAAGGCCAGGGGGTTGGGTGTATATAAATACCACTAATGAGCGGAGTCTGGTGCCCGCACTATTACATTCTCTATGCGTTGACATGTGCCCTGCCCCATTTGTGATTGTGGCCACGTGAGCTCAATGTCCGTAATGCTGTTGATGATGTTCCACACTGTCGTTTCCATGTGCCTTGTATACACATTTCACACACAACATCATTAAAATGTTATTGTTGATTTGTACACATACTTTTAGTGTTTCAAATGTTAAAGAGGTCTAAACCCGGTTTGAAATCATTTCACAGTTGACCACATTATGAAGCGCTGGAGGAGCTGCCGCGACCAATTTAAGCGGCAACACCGGAGGATCATGGAGGGGGGCCCGGAAGCTGGTCACGGGATCATATATTGCCACTATGAACGGCTGTCATTTCTGGAACCGGTGGCCCGTATGCCAAGGTATGTGTCTGCCGCACTGTTGTTTACTATTATTGTTATTATTATTTTTTAATATAGCGCCATTAGGTTCCATGGCACTTTACATGAGGATAAGGGTTAACGACAAAAAACAGTCCATGAAGACAATCAGGTCATACAGGTACAAGAGGAGAGGACCCTGTCCACGAGGGCACACAATGTACGTATGAAGCTCTATAATGAGTGTGCTGGTTTACATACCCACACAGGGGTTTGTTTCTGCCATGGTGCAACACAATTCTATTACCTTTGGCAATGATCCAGGACATACACATTTATAGTCACATTGTGACGTTTGGACAAATAAGCAATGTTCTGCAGGGTAGTCAGACACAATGTTCCGTGACCTCACAATTAGCTATTATTGTTGGCATGTTTGTGGAACAAAGCCATGTTCTTCCCTCCAATGGCCTCTAAGGTGTGTGGCCCTGTCTGGTTTGCCTGTCATAAGCCTCAGTTGTATCAGTTCCTAATGGCCTCGACTTGCATAAGGGCCACATACATCCCTACACATTTAGTTGTGGGTGTTTTTTTCAGCAAAATAACGTTGCAAGGATATACCCCTTTTGCACTAAACTGTTTGTACACCATCCCAGATTGCTGACACATTCACACACATTTCAGAACATACCCTGTATCACTACAAAAATGTGTGGTTCAGTTTTCCCATGGGTTTATTTGGGGCTGCAAGGTGATGGTGTAGATATTAGGGCCCACATGTGAATTTTACTTTTTTTGTCGTTAACTCATGGCCACATTACGAATCCTCCGGAAAAGATAGCGTATTAATGCTGTATTAAATCAAACTAAAGAGGGCCATATTTTAAGTGCAACAGCCTTTTATGTCCAAGGTCCTTTAGGAAACCCGAGGTTTGTCCTTGCTGTTCCCGTTTTTTTGTTCGGCCCCGTTGGAATAACTAAAACTGTCCATCTGTGCATACCACCTTGTTTGGCACCAACGATGTGTGACCTGCTGCTCAAAGACAACCCCATACTCTATGTCCATTACAGTCGTTTCAAATCCCAAGCCATCTGTTTGGTGTGTTTTATTTACCAAGACATTCCTGATTAGCATACATGGCAGCAACAAGGAGTGTAGGCCACTAACGCCAAATGCTCATGTGTCACCTATGCTGCAGGACTCCATTTCCTGTCTTGCTCACCTGCCCTATAGATCTGGGTTATGTGCATTGAGATCAAGGCCGTCCACACTGTGTGTTTTTGTGTCCATCTGATGGCAAACAACCCTGAATAATGTGTTTGCCTCACAGTGTCAGGCTATAGCTTTGTCCACATAAAGTTTCCACAAAAAGTCAAAACAATAGTTGTGGCCACTAATATGTCTTCAAGTGACTACATAGCTGTCCTGCCTAAGTCAGGGCACAGTGTAATAGTGCAGACTAATTTTAAAATTTGTAATGTAATGGCAAAAAATCGTGGAGCAACAGTACCCACACATACAATATAGTTTGAGGCATGAGCCAAAAATGTCATTAATTTATTTGCTGCAATTCCATCTTAAGGGCAACAATGAAAAGACACAGAATACACAGATACACTGAGTCAAAAAAGCGTGCACATGTTATGTTTGGCCTATGGTTTTGTTTCCAAAGTCAACCCATTCACCAAATGTTTTTTTTATTTACCCACAGAGCTGCTCACTTTCGGAGGCGGCATTGGAACCCGCCACCACAGCTGCCTGAGGAGGGGAGGGAGGCCCCTCAACCCCCACCAGATGAGGAGGAGGGAGTAGCACCACCACCACCACACGCCACCACCACCACCCCACCGCCACCACACACCACCACCACCACCGCCGCCACCACCACCACCACCTTTGGGGCCGCAGAGACAAGAAGAGGAGGATGAAGGGCCACACCAGCGCCCTCCAGTGCCGACTGCCAGCAGCAGTGTGGGGAGTCACTGGAACCCCAGCAGCCCTGCTCTGATCCCGGGGGCACCACAAGACCGCAGAGGACAGTGTAGTGCTGACTTTGCCCGCAGTCTCATACCGTTCTTGGATGACATTCCATTCGAGAGACGACTGCGGGCATGGTCAGCAATACACATTGTCCTCGATGCGTGTAGGCCCCCAAACCATCCTGGGTAGGTGTTTGATTTTTTGGAGGAGTGGCGGCTCAGCAGATCAAACATCCTGGACAGGGCCACACCCCGGGACAGGTATGTTGCGACCCAGAGGTGGTGTCCAAGAATCAGGGGCCTACCAAGCCAAGGCCAACCGGCCCAGATGCCCCAGCCTACAGGCTTCCAACCACTGGGTGAGGTACTGCATGGGGCCCTGGACCTACTCAACGAGCAGGGTGATGGTGCCACGTTACAGCCAAGGCCGGAGGATGCGGCAACCTACCACCAGCTGTAGACCCCTTTTTTTTTTTTTTGTTTATTTTTTGTTCCTGTGCATTGCACAATTTCTTTGTTATGTTATTATTTGTTTTTACAAAGTTTAAACCCAAAAAAAAAAAAAAAAAAAAAAAAAAAAAATTCTGACATCTTTGCCATTATGGCGAAATAATACCCAGTTGACAAAAACTGCTTTGTGTCTGTCTTTTTTCAGGGAATGGATGTGTAGGTTTTTTTTGTGGGTGGGCTTAAAGTCATCATCATTAGCAAGTACTTTACGGCCCGCATGGCGCATGAAGGCACCTTGGTTATTATGTGGAAAATCATGACTGCACATACAAATGTTGCTGACAAATAAATAGTGCCTGTGTTTGTGGGGGGGTTACTTAATGACTCGGTATGGCAACAACACTGGGAACACAGATGCGATAGGCTGGGACGTCTACTTGCAACAGAGCGCGTCTACGCGTTATCTCCGTAGCGTACAGTGGGACCCTTCGCCATGCTCCAGCAGGATCTTAGTAAAAGCCACGTTTTCGATGCAGGCATAGGCCTGTTGCCACAAAAAATTAGCCCAAGGGGCGAGATCAACTCTATTTTGAAGTTGAGGAGGGCGCGTGGCCCATACTATTTGCTTGTCCTGAGAGCATAGTACAAGCAACGTATTCGATGCAGGTATAGGCTTGTAGCCTCAAAAAATTAGCCCAAGGGGCAAGATCAACTCTATTTTGAAGTTGAGGATGGCGCGTGGCCCATACTATTTGCTTGTCCTGAGAGCATAGTACAAGCAACGTATTCGATGCAGGTATAGGCTTGTTGCCTCAAAAAATTAGCCCAAGGGGCGAGATCAACTCTTTTTGAAGTTGAGGAGGGCGCGTGGCCCATACTATTTGCTTGTCCTGAGAGCATAGTACAAGCAACGTATTCGATGCAGGTATAGGCTTGTTGCCTCAAAAAATTAGCCCAAGGGGCGGGATCAACTCTATTTTGAAGTTGAGGAGGGCGCGTGGCCCATACTATTTGCTTGTCCTGAGAGCATAGTACAAGCAACGTATTCGATGCAGGTATAGGCTTGTTGCCTCAAAAAATTAGCCCAAGGGGCGAGATCAACTCTTTTTTGAAGTTGAGGAGGGCGCGTGGCCCATACTATTTGCTTGTCCTGAGAGCATAGTACAAGCAACGTATTCGATGCAGGTATAGGCTTGTTGCCTCAAAAAATTAGCCCAAGGGGCGGGATCAACTCTATTTTGAAGTTGAGGAGGGCGCGTGGCCCATACTATTTGCTTGTCCTGAGAGCATAGTACAAGCAACGTATTCGATGCAGGTATAGGCTTGTAGCCTCAAAAAATTAGCCCAAGGGCGGAGATCAACTCTTTTTTGAAGTTGAGGAGGGCGCGTGGCCCATACTATTTGCTTGTCCTGAGAGCATAGTACAAGCAACGTATTCGATGCATGTATAGGCTTGTTGCCTCAAAAAATTAGCCCAAGGGGCGGGATCAACTCTATTTTGAAGTTGAGGAGGGCGCGTGGCCCATACTATTTGCTTGTCCTGAGAGCATAGTACAAGCAACGTATTCGATGCAGGTATAGGCTTGTAGCCTCAAAAAATTAGCCCAAGGGGCGAGATCAACTCTTTTTGAAGTTGAGGAGGGCGCGTGGCCCATACTATTTGCTTGTCCTGAGAGCATAGTACAAGCAACGTATTCGATGCAGGTATAGGCTTGTTGCCTCAAAAAATTAGCCCAAGGGGCGGGATCAACTCTATTTTGAAGTTGAGGAGGGCGCGTGGCCCATACTATTTGCTTGTCCTGAGAGCATAGTACAAGCAACGTATTCGATGCAGGTATAGGCTTGTTGCCTCAAAAAATTAGCCCAAGGGGCGAGATCAACTCTTTTTTGAAGTTGAGGAGGGCGCGTGGCCCATACTATTTGCTTGTCCTGAGAGCATAGTACAAGCAACGTATTCGATGCAGGTATAGGCTTGTTGCCTCAAAAAATTAGCCCAAGGGGCGGGATCAACTCTATTTTGAAGTTGAGGAGGGCGCGTGGCCCATACTATTTGCTTGTCCTGAGAGCATAGTACAAGCAACGTATTCGATGCAGGTATAGGCTTGTAGCCTCAAAAAATTAGCCCAAGGGGCGAGATCAACTCTATTTTGAAGTTGAGGAGGGCGCGTGGCCCATACTATTTGCTTGTCCTGAGAGCATAGTACAAGCAACGTATTCGATGCAGGTATAGGCTTGTAGCCTCAAAAAATTAGCCCAAGGGGCGAGATCAACTCTTTTTTGAAGTTGAGGAGGGCGCGTGGCCCATACTATTTGCTTGTCCTGAGAGCATAGTACAAGCAACGTATTCGATGCAGGTATAGGCTTGTAGCCTCAAAAAATTAGCCCAAGGGGCGAGATCAACTCTATTTTGAAGTTGAGGAGGGCGCGTGGCCCATACTATTTGCTTGTCCTGAGAGCATAGTACAAGCAACGTATTCGATGCAGGTATAGGCTTGTAGCCTCAAAAAATTAGCCCAAGGGGCGAGATCAACTCTATTTTGAAGTTGAGGAGGGCGCGTGGCCCATACTATTTGCTTGTCCTGAGAGCATAGTACAAGCAACGTATTCGATGCAGGTATAGGCTTGTAGCCTCAAAAAATTAGCCCAAGGGGCGAGATCAACTCTTTTTTGAAGTAGAGGAGGGCGCGTGGCCCATACTATTTGCTTGTCCTGAGAGCATAGTACAAGCAACGTATTCGATGCAGGTATAGGCTTGTAGCCTCAAAAAATTAGCCCAAGGGGCGAGATCAACTCTATTTTTAAGTTGAGGAGGGCGCGTGGCCCATACTATTTGCTTGTCCTGAGAGCATAGTACAAGCAACGTATTCGATGCAGGTATAGGCTTGTAGCCTCAAAAAATTAGCCCAAGGGGCGAGATCAACTCTTTTTTGAAGTTGAGGAGGGCGCGTGGCCCATACTATTTGCTTGTCCTGAGAGCATAGTACAAGCAACGTATTCGATGCAGGTATAGGCTTGTAGCCTCAAAAAATTAGCCCAAGGGGCGAGATCAACTCTTTTTTGAAGTTGAGGAGGGCGCGTGGCCCATACTATTTGCTTGTCCTGAGAGCATAGTACAAGCAACGTATTCGATGCAGGTATAGGCTTGTAGCCTCAAAGAATTAGCCCAAGGGGCGAGATCAACTCTTTTTTGAAGTTGAGGAGGGCGCGTGGCCCATACTATTTGCTTGTCCTGAGAGCATAGTACAAGCAACGTATTCGATGCAGGTATAGGTTGTAGCCTCAAAAAATTAGCCCAAGGGGCGAGATCAACTCTTTTTTGAAGTTGAGGAGGGCGCGTGGCCCATACTATTTGCTTGTCCTGAGAGCATAGTACAAGCAACGTATTCGATGCAGGTATAGGCTTGTTGCCTCAAAAAATTAGCCCAAGGGGCGGGATCAACATTTTTAAAATTTATGCAAGGCACTTGAGCCAAACTATATGTTTTATTTCAGTTTGAGAAATGCCCACAATGCAGGCATAGGCTTGTTGCCTTAAAAAATTCAGCCAAGAGACTGTTTTGGATTGTCTGACATAATTCAACGGTCAAAAAACATCACAAGTGCATGCATTATTAAAGTAACATTACTGACACTGATTGTGTAGTTTTGTTGTAATGCAGCAAGTGTAGCAGGAACATTATTTATCCAATCTTCTTAGCAGAGGGACATTGTTTATCCTTTGTGTCAGAAGAGGACATAATGTTTAAACCGCACTGAGCCAAACGTAACAAATTTGAAAATGTCCCTCTAGGTTTGGGTACTGTCGTCTGAAGGGGTTAAGAACTTTGATGATATCCAGTCCTTGTTAAACTTAATGAGAGTGAGTCTGTCGGCATTTTCTGTTGTCAGCCGTGACCTTCTATCAGTGACTATTCCCCCAGCGGCACTAAAAACACGCTCTGATGTCACACTAGCAGCTGGGCAGGCCAGCAACTCCAAGGCATACAAAGACAGCTCAGTCCAAGCGTGAAGCTTGGAAACCCAGTAATTAAAGGGTACAGAGGGGTCGGTTAAGAAGCTGGTAGTGTCACACACATACTCGTTCAACATGTTTGACAATGTTTGTCTCCTAGACAAGGGGACCGTAGGCACAATCCGTTGCAGATTGGAAGGTCTGTTAAACATCGCCCAGTTGGTGGACATCTTACCACCACCTCTTCTTGACAATGTGGCAGTTTGTGTTCGAACCAAAGGCTGCTGTGGCAAAGAGCTGCTTGTTCGTGGTATAGCGGAGTCAGATGGTGAAATTGACATTAAATTGTCAACCACCACACTTTTGAAATAATCCATCGTTAAGCCCCTTGGTGACTGCAACAGCAGCGATGGAAACTTGTCTTTGTAGCGTGGGTCAAGGAATGTTGACAACCAGTAGAGGTCGCTGTCATAGATGTTAATGACGCGTGGATCCTGGGACAGACATTGAGACATGAAGTCAGACATGTGTGCTAGGCTACAAAGACTCATGTCTTCTGTGTCACCTGACTGATGAACAATAGGCATCATGGTCTCAAAATCGGTCTCCGCCTCCTGCTCTTCAGCCCACCCATGCTGTACCGACGATAAAACTGGGGTTGGGAGTTCCATCAGGGTGCACCTCAGTACCATGGAGAAATAAATCGTCTTCATCTTCCTCATCACTGTTTTGTTCTGCAGCCAATGTTGCCGGCTGAAATTGGCTTTGCTGGCTCTGATCCTGGATGTTAAAATGTGGATCCATAGCCCTCTGCTGTGCCCTCAATGATTCTGTTTTAAGATTCAGGAGAGAATCTTTAAGCAAACACAGCATGGGGATGGTGAGACTAATAATGGACTCATCACCGCTGACCAGTTTTGTGCAGTAATCGAAGTTCTCTAGAACCTCGCAAAGGTCAGCGATCCAGACCCACTCCATCGTACCAATGTGTCTTGTATTACTTCCTGGGTGACGGGCATGTTGCAGCTGATATTCCGCTATAGCCCTCTGCTGCTCATTGAACCTAGCCAACATATGGAATGTAGAATTCCATCGTGTGGGCATGTCGCAAATTAATCTGTGTTTGGGCAAATTAAATTGCTGTTGAAGGGCAGATAGACTTGCAAGTGCCGTTGATGAATGTCGGAAATGTCCGCAATTTCTACGCACCTTCTCTAGTAGATCAGATAACTCTGGGTAATTTTTCAAGAATTTCTGAACTACAAGATTCAGTACGTGAGCCATGCAAGGCACGTGTTGAAGTTTACCGAGCTTTATTGCTGCAACAAGGTTTCGTCCGTTATCACTGACAACAAGACCTGCTTGTAGTTGCAGTGGGGCCAGCCACTCATCTGTCTGTTGTTTAACACCTTTCCACAGCTCGTTTGCAGTGTGAGGTGTGTCACCTAGACAGATGAGCTTAAGAAGAGCCTGTTGTCGCCTGGCTGATGCAGTACTGCAAAGCTCCCCACTTTGACGTGATGTGGCGGACAAATCAGCAGTGGTCAAGGAAGTTGAAGACGCACATTGTGTTGTAGAAGTATATGAGCCGCGGACACCCGGAATGATGCTGTGCCCGCTATTCGTGGAGTTGGTAGGATCGCAGATATTCCACTATTACACTTTGGGACACTCTCGACAGGTTGATCCAGTGAGCTGTCAGGGATATGTATCTGCCCTGTCCACAAGTACTTGTCCAGGTATCAGTTGTCAGGTGAACTTTTCCGCTCACAGCATTTGTCAGTGCACGCTTCAAGTTGTTAACCACGTGCAGATGTAGCGCGGGTATGGCAGTACGTGAAAAAAAATTGCGACTGGGGACAGTGTATCGTGGTGCTGCCACAGCCAACAACTCCCTAAAAGCCTCAGTATCAACAAGCCTAAATGGCAGCATTTCTACAGCTAACAGCTTAGAAATTTGCGCTTCATTTGTCGAGAAAAAGGGTGTGTGGATGGGTGTTTCCGCTGCCTCTCATACAGCTGTGGAACAGACAACTGGACAATTGGCGCAGACTCACAAGTCACTTGACTACTGTCATATCTCTGGTCTAATGCAGCTTGTGGTGAGATCGTATGAGTAGGAGCTGCTGCATGAACAGTAGATGGTGAAGGACGATTCTGAAGTGGCATAACGGTGTTGAGGTCAGAAGGCCCTGCTGTCGAACTCTGATGGGCCAACCACTGACTAGGGTGCTTAAGAGTCATGTGTTTTCGCATACTGCTGGTGCTCAAGTTTACTTTGCCCTGGCCTCTGCTCAGCCTGGCATAGCAGATGTTACATATAACCACATTGTACTGATGGGCTTTTTGAAAAATTTCCAGACAATGGATGTTCGTCCTTTAGGTTGTGGTGTAGGAACTGAAGGATGAGTCTGGCCAACACAAACTGTAGACACATTTTGGCCAACTGTTCTTAAAGTTGGGGCAACAGTTGGTACAGTTTGTGCAACAGTTGACACAATTTGGGCTACTGTTGTCACAGCTTGGATTCGGGATAAAGGAGTAAGCCTGGGTGCTTTAGGCGGTGGTACATAACCACTTTCCTCCTCCTGGCTGCTCTGTTGGCTCTGCATGTCAAGTGTCCAGGTTGGATCAGTGGTCTCATCATCCACCCCCTCCTCCTCAAAGTCATCTGGATAACGTGACTGGTCAGGCTGGCCAGATGAGATGTGTGTCTCATCATCATCATCATCCTCCTCCTCCTGAGACGGCCTATGGCTTTGTTGAAAGGGACGTTCTTCAGGACGAGGTGAATCCAAACTTTGTCCATAGATGGAATGTACGTCAGGTTCAAGTATCTGTTCAGGCAGTGACAAAGAAAGGTCCGGTTGTCTGAATGGCTGATAAGAACCAAATAAATCTTCCGAATGCCCAAGTTCGCGGTCTAAATTTTCCTCCGTCTGGCGATGGCTTGAGGAAATAGGAAGATTTTGTGGATTAGATGACCCCGCGTTGTCAGTAGCGGCACTTGAATATGGTGTCAAGGATGATTGTGTGCTGCCAGAACCCGTGGTTGATGTCTTGTCAGCCATCCAAGATGTTATTTGGTCTTGATCTTCCGGCCTCAAGACACGTTTCGGTTGAGTACTGGGAAATTTAGACAGCAGGAAGGTGGATCGATCAATCCTTGTCTGTCTACTTCTACCAGTGCCTTGTTGTTCACGACTGCTAGGGCCCCGACCTCGTCCCTGTCCCTTAGCAGACTGGTTTTTGGGAATTTGGTGTTTTTGGGACATTGTTGACAAATGCACAGCCACCGAGATGGAGTTTGGTGTTGCTGCAGGCGTCACTTACTGGCGGGTTAAGTGTGTGCTAACACTTGACAGTGAAGCACTACACTATTCCCTGAAAAAATTAGAAAGTGCGCACAGCCACCGAGATGGAGTTTGGTGTTGCTGCAGGCGTCACTTACTGGCGGGTTAAGTGTGTGCTAACACTTGACAGTGAAGCACTACACTATTCCCTGAAAAAATTAGAAAGTGCGCACAGCCACCGAGATGGAGTTTGGTGTTGCTGCAGGCGTCACTTACTGGCGGGTTAAGTGTGTGCTAACACTTGACAGTGAAGCACTACACTATTCCCTGAAAAAATTAGAAAGTGCGCACAGCCACCGAGATGGAGTTTGGTGTTGCTGTAGGCGTCACTTACTGGCGGGTTAAGTGTGTGCTAACACTTGACAGTGAAGCACTACACTATTCCCTGAAAAAATTAGAAAGTGCGCACAGCCACCGAGATGGAGTTTGGTGTTGCTGCAGGCGTCACTTACTGGCGGGTTAAGTGTGTGCTAACACTTGACAGTGAAGCACTACACTATTCCCTGAAAAAATTAGAAAGTGCGCACAGCCACCGAGATGGAGTTTGGTGTTGCTGCAGGCGTCACTTACTGGCGGGTTAAGTGTGTGCTAACACTTGACAGTGAAGCACTACACTATTCCCTGAAAAAATTAGAAAGTGCGCACAGCCACCGAGATGGAGTTTGGTGTTGCTGTAGGCGTCACTTACTGGCGGGTTAAGTGTGTGCTAACACTTGACAGTGAAGCACTACACTATTCCCTGAAAAAATTAGAAAGTGCGCACAGCCACCGAGATGGAGTTTGGTGTTGCTGCAGGCGTCACTTACTGGCGGGTTAAGTGTGTGCTAACACTTGACAGTGAAGCACTACACTATTCCCTGAAAAAATTAGAAAGTGCGCACAGCCACCGAGATGGAGTTTGGTGTTGCTGCTAGGCGTCACTTACTGGCGGGTTAAGTGTGTGCTAACACTTGACAGTGAAGCACTACACTATTCCCTGAAAAAATTAGAAAGTGCGCACAGCCACCGAGATGGAGTTTGGTGTTGCTGTAGGCGTCACTTACTGGCGGGTTAAGTGTGTGCTAACACTTGACAGTGAAGCACTACACTATTCCCTGAAAAAATTAGAAAGTGCGCACAGCCACCGAGATGGAGTTTGGTGTTGCTGTAGGCGTCACTTACTGGCGGGTTAAGTGTGTGCTAACACTTGACAGTGAAGCACTACACTATTCCCTGAAAAAATTAGAAAGTGCGCACAGCCACCGAGATGTAGTTTGGTGTTGCTGCAGGCATCACTTACTGGCGGGTTAAGTGTGTGCTAACACTTGACAGTGAAGCACTACACTATTCCCTGAAAAAATTAGAAAGTGCGCACAGCCACCGAGATGGAGTTTGGTGTTGCTGAGGCGTCACTTACTGGCGGGTTAAGTGTGTGCTAACACTTGACAGTGAAGCACTACACTATTCCCTGAAAAAATTAGAAAGTGCGCACAGCCACCGAGATGGAGTTTGGTGTTGCTGCAGGCGTCACTTACTGGCGGGTTAAGTGTGTGCTAACACTTGACAGTGAAGCACTACACTATTCCCTGAAAAAATTAGAAAGTGCGCACAGCCACCGAGATGGAGTTTGGTGTTGCTGTAGGCATCACTTACTGGCGGGTTAAGTGTGTGCTAACACTTGACAGTGAAGCACTACACTATTCCCTGAAAAAATTAGAAAGTGCGCACAGCCACCGAGATGGAGTTTGGTGTTGCTGCAGGCGTCACTTACTGGCGGGTTAAGTGTGTGCTAACACTTGACAGTGAAGCACTACACTATTCCCTGAAAAAATTAGAAAGTGCGCACAGCCACCGAGATGGAGTTTGGTGTTGCTGCTAGGCGTCACTTACTGGCGGGTTAAGTGTGTGCTAACACTTGACAGTGAAGCACTACACTATCCCTGAAAAAATTAGAAAGTGCGCACAGCCACCGAGATGGAGTTTGGTGTTGCTGTAGGCGTCACTTACTGGCGGGTTAAGTGTGTGCTAACACTTGACAGTGAAGCACTACACTATCCCTGAAAAAATTAGAAAGTGCGCACAGCCACCGAGATGGAGTTTGGTGTTGCTGCAGGCGTCACTTACTGGCGGGTTAAGTGTGTGCTAACACTTGACAGTGAAGCACTACACTATTCCCTGAAAAAATTAGAAAGTGCGCACAGCCACCGAGATGGAGTTTGGTGTTGCTGTAGGCGTCACTTACTGGCGGGTTAAGTGTGTGCTAACACTTGACAGTGAAGCACTACACTATTCCCTGAAAAAATTAGAAAGTGCGCACAGCCACCGAGATGGAGTTTGGTGTTGCTGTAGGCGTCACTTACTGGCGGGTTAAGTGTGTGCTAACACTTGACAGTGAAGCACTACACTATTCCCTGAAAAAATTAGAAAGTGCGCACAGCCACCGAGATGGAGTTTGGTGTTGCTGTAGGCGTCACTTACTGGCGGGTTAAGTGTGTGCTAACACTTGACAGTGAAGCACTACACTATTCCCTGAAAAAATTAGAAAGTGCGCACAGCCACCGAGATGTAGTTTGGTGTTGCTGCAGGCATCACTTACTGGCGGGTTAAGTGTGTGCTAACACTTGACAGTGAAGCACTACACTATTCCCTGAAAAAATTAGAAAGTGCGAACAGCCACCGAGATGGAGTTTGGTGTTGCTGCAGGCGTCACTTACTGGCGGGTTAAGTGTGTGCTAACACTTGACAGTGAAGCACTACACTATTCCCTGAAAAAATTAGAAAGTGCGCACAGCCACCGAGATGGAGTTTGGTGTTGCTGCAGGCGTCACTTACTGGCGGGTTAAGTGTGTGCTAACACTTGACAGTGAAGCACTACACTATTCCCTGAAAAAATTAGAAAGTGCGCACAGCCACCGAGATGGAGTTTGGTGTTGCTGCAGGCTGTCACTTACTGGCGGGTTAAGTGTGTGCTAACACTTGACAGTGAAGCACTACACTATTCCCTGAAAAAATTAGAAAGTGCGCACAGCCACCGAGATGGAGTTTGGTGTTGCTGTAGGCGTCACTTACTGGCGGGTTAAGTGTGTGCTAACACTTGACAGTGAAGCACTACACTATTCCCTGAAAAAATTAGAAAGTGCGCACAGCCACCGAGATGGAGTTTGGTGTTGCTGCAGGCGTCACTTACTGGCGGGTTAAGTGTGTGCTAACACTTGACAGTGAAGCACTACACTATTCCCTGAAAAAATTAGAAAGTGCGCACAGCCACCGAGATGGAGTTTGGTGTTGCTGCAGGCGTCACTTACTGGCGGGTTAAGTGTGTGCTAACACTTGGCAGTGAAGCAGCACACTATTCCCTGAAAAAAATTATTAAGTGCGCACAATTAGTCGCAGAAGTAGGTGGCGTACGTGCTATTTGCAGATAGGAGAGCAGCAACGCACTGTTCTGCCACAGACAAAATAACGCTGAAGGGGTTTTTAGGACCCAAAATCTATCAGCTGGCAAAAAATTGTAAATAGTACCTCAGCTAAGCCTCTCACTTCAGCTATTAGAACAGCTGAGTGAGTAAGCGAAGCTATGAGGTCGCTCCTGTGAACACTGTAAAGGCTGCAGCTCCCTGCTTCCCTGCCTGCCTACAGTGTCACAGTACACAGTACTCCTCTGTCCTCCTGCTAGCTCTCACAAGAGCTGTTTGGGGTTAATATAAGGAATCTTGAAGTTCCCTACACTCACTGACAATCCCTATGATCTGCTCCAGAATCTACCTCACCCTGTTCTAGCTCAGATCTTCAGAGAAATGTGCTCAAAATGGCGGTGGCAAGGCTTATATACAGCCTTGCCTGTCATCGATGACATAGCCATCACGATGGACAGAAGCCAATCATAGTAATGCCACAAGAAGAGGGCTGTGGCATTACTGAATGAAGATTGGCTAACATCCTTGTCCATCATAACAGATTCTGTATTCGCGAGTCCCGAATACAGAATACAGGACTCGGATTCGTAGACTCGCTAGGATTCGCTAGGAGTCGCTACGACTCGCTCGGAATCGCTACTTACAGCGGGTATCCGTGAAGCGGTGCCATTCTCTAAACGATTTGGGGGAGATTCAACCTACATAGCGATGTGATATAGCGAGTCTCGCTAGTAAAACTAGGATTCCCATTTACTTGCATTGGACTCGCTACTTTGCGAGTCCTCGCTGGGAAACTCGCCGAGTAGCGAGTCCTGCGAGTCCCTTACTACTCGCCGAGTAACGAGTCCTAGCGAGTAGATTCGCCCATCACTAGTGTGCAGGTGTGTTGTGTGCATGATGCATGTGTGCTGTGTGCATGATGCATGTGTGTGCAGGTGTGTGCATGATGCATATGTGTGCAAGTGTGCATGATGCATGTGTGCTGTGTGCATGATGCATGTGTGTGCAGGTGTGCTGTGTGCATGATGCATGTGTGTGCTGTGTGCATGTTGCATGTGTGCTGTGTGCATGATACATGTGTGTTCAGGTGTGCTGTGTGCATGATACATGTGTGTGCTGTGTGCATGATGCATGTGTGTGCTGTGTGCATGATGCATGTGTGTGCAGGTGTGTGCTGTGTGCATTATGCATGTGTGTGCATGATGCATGTGTGTGCAGGTGTGCTGTGTGCATGATACATGTGTGTGCAGGTATGCTATGTGCATGATACATGTGCGTGCAGGTGTGCTGTGTGCATGATGCATGTGTGTGCAGGTGTGCTGTGTGCATGATGCATGTGTGTGCAGGTGTGCTGTGTGCATGATACATGTGTGTGCAGGTGTGCATGATGCATGTGTGTGCAGGTGTCCTGTGTGCATGATGTGTGTGCAGGTGTTCAGTGTGCATGATGCATGTGTGTGCAGGTGTGCATGATGCAGGTGTGCTGTGTGCATGATGCATGTGTGTGCAGGTGTGCTGTGTGCATGATGCATGTGTGTGCAGGTGTGCTGTGTGCATGATGCATAGGTGTGCTGTGTGCATAATGCATGTGTGTATGATACATGTGTGTACAGGTGTGCTGTGTGCATGATGCATGTGTGTGCATGTGTGCTGTGTGTATGATGCATGTGTATGATACATGTGTGTGCAGGTGTGCTGTGTGCATGATGCATGGGTGTGCAGGTGTTCTGTGTGCATGATGCATGTGTGTGCAGGTGTGCTGTGTGCATGATGCATGTGTGTGCAGGTGTGCATGATACATGTGTGCGCAGGTGTGCTGTGTGTATGATACATGTGTGTGCAGGTATGCTGTGTGCATGATGCATGTGTGTGCAGGTGTGCATGATGCATGTGTGTGCAGGTGTGCTGTGTGCAGGTGTGCAGTGTGCATGATGCATGTGTGTGCAGGTGTGCATGATGCAGGTGTGCTGTGTACATGATGCATGTGTGATGCGTGCATGATGCATAGGTGTGCTGTGTGCATGATGCATGTGTGTGCAGGTGTGCTGTGTGCATGATGCATGTGTGTATGATACATGGGTGTGCAGGTGTGCTGTGTGCATGATGCATGTGTGTGCTGTGTGCATGATGCATGTGTGTGCAGGTGTGCTATGTGCATGATGCATGTGTGTGCAGGTGTGCTGTGTGCATGATGCATGTGTGTGCAGGTGTGCATGATACATGTTTTGCAGGTGTGCTATGTGCATGATGCATGTGTGTGAAGGTGTGCATGATGCAGGTGTTCTGTGTGCATGATACATGTGTGCGCAGGTGTGCTGTGTGCATGATGCATGTGTGTGATGTGTGCATGATGCATGTGTGCATGATACATGTGTGTGCAGGTGTGCTGTGTGCATGATGCATGTGTCTGCAGGTGTGCTGTGTGCATGATGCATGTGTGTGCAGGTGTGCTGTGCATGATGCAGGTGTGCTGTGTGCATGATGCATGTGTGTGCAGGTGTGCTGTGTGCATGATGCATGTGTGTGCAGGTGTGCTGTGTGAATGATGCACGTGTGTGCAGGTGTGCTGTCTGCATGATGCATGTGTGTGCAGGTGTGCTCGCTCCAACCCTGCCCCCCTGCCACCATCCTGCCCCGCTCACCACCATCCAACCCTACCCCCCTGCCACCATCCTGCCCTGCTCGCCACCATCCAACCCTACCCCCCTGCCACCATCCTGCCCCGCTCGCCACCATCCAACCCTGCCCCCCCTCTGCCTCCATCCTGCCCCCCTCTGCCTCCATCCTGCCCCCCTCCACCTCCATCCTGCCCCCCTCCACCTCCATCCTGCCTTCCCTCCACCTCCATCCTGCCCCCCCTCTGCCTCCATCCTGGCCCGCCCCTGCCTCCATCCTGCCCACCTCCTTCCATCCTGCCCCGCTCGCTCCACCCTGTCCCCCCCCCCTCCCCGTCACCATCCTGCCCCCCTTCTCCATCTTGCCCCCCCGGCAGTTAGCGGTCATGTGACTGATCAGCTGATCGGTTTCCCAGGCAACGACAGGTCCTAAAGGCCAGTAGGACCTAGAAGACGGAGGTGGAGCGAGCCGGCGGACAGGTGAGTATCCTCACTGAGGATTTTTTTACTTTTACTGTGGAGGAGCGGGGGGCCGCGGGGAGCGGAGTATCGCCATATACTATAGTGCTGCTATACATGTACTGTAATGTACCGCCATATACCATACTGCTGCTATACATGTACTGTAATGTACCACCATGTACCATAGCGTTGCTATACATGTAATTTAATTTACCACCATTACCATAGCCCTGCTATATGTGTATATATATATATATATATATATATATATATATATATATATATATATATATGTGTGTGTAGTTCACTCATGTTGACTGAACAAGTTCTGTCAGTCACAGCATGTCAACTACATACATATTCTAGAATACCCGATGCGTTCGAATTGGGCCACCATCTAGTACTGTATATATATGCAGGGTAGCATGATGCAGTAAATACAGGTGACGTGAAGCAGAAAATAGTAGTCTGTCTTGGGAGGGGGAGTGGAGCTGGGGAGGCAAAATCAAAATTTGTGTTTTATTATTTTTTTTTTTTAATTTGTACTATTTTTACTAGTTTTTACATTTTAGTCTGTTTTTACTTAAGGGAATTGAAGCTACAATAGCCCGATCACTTGTGCTGTAAAGAGCAGGGCTTCAACACTGTGCTAACTCGCAGCAAGTGTTCACAGAAGGATCATCATGACAGACACTGCGTTCATCAGCTGACCCCTTGCTGTCATGACAACACATCAGCGCCCTGTGTGATCACATCACAGGTCCAGAGATAGGAGCAGAAAATGACGTGCCCCCTGCCTGCGCATGTTAAATCTTGCTGTGAGAGATTTAGAGCAGGATTTAACTGGTAATAGCCATTGGCAGATCTACGATCTACGATTTACCCGCCCCTTTTATATGCACATATTGGCTAATCAGATCAGCTGACATGTGCATGGAAAAATGCAGGCTCGGCATACGAACCCCTGTCAAAGGCAGGGAGATGACGAACGATGTTCATAGCACATCATGGGTCATTAAGGGGCTAAAACCATTTGGCAGTCCCTCAACCAGCTTCATTGTGTAGTCAACAGGAATGGCTGTCCAACGGTCCTGATAGAGTTTCCACTGGTGCTGAGAACTTGCTGGTTTCTTTAATAATAATGATAATACTAATAATAATCTGTATTTATATATTGCCAACATATTTTGCAGCGCTTCATAATACTGAGATTCATATTTACACAATCATAAGAAACAGTTATCAGAAAATACAATACAATACAATACAATACAATAAAAACAATACAATTCAATACAAAGCATAATACAATACAATTATTAAAGCAAAATAATGAAAGCCCTGCTCATAAGAGCTTACAATCTAACAATGAGGTGGGGGTGACACCACGTACAGGTGCTTATTTACAATGATGGTATAGTCAACTTGAGGAGATGGGAAACAGATAGGAGCAGTATAAGTGTCAATCAACCATTATTTGTGATCCACTTGAGACTGGTGGAGTGAATAGGCTACGTCTACATGACTTTGGCTAGGGATTATGATGAGTCGCCCTAAAAATATGTGTTTTTAGGGATCGCCTAAAACTATGTAACTTGTGGATACACCTAATTTCTGGTGGTAGAGCCTTCCAGAGAATTGGTGCAGCTCAGGAGAAGTCTTGGAGTCGGGAGTGAGAGGTTCAGATTAATGCAGAAGTGAGTCTACAGTCACTTCCAGAGCGAAGAGAATGGGTGGAGTGATAGACAGAAATGAGGGAGGAGATGTAGGGAGGTACTGCACTATGAAGAGCTTTGTGGGTGAGAACAAGCAGTTTGAATTGCATTTTCTGATAACTGTTTCTTATGATTGTTTGAATATGAACCTCTGAATTGTGAAGCGCTGCGGTATATGTTGGTGCTATTTAAATAAAGAATATAATCATAATTATAAGGATCAAAACTTGAAACATTTTGAAAATCTGCTCTTTACCAAAGTAGTGCTATATTTCTTTATTTTCCAATTATTTTATTTATAAAAAATCCAGAAAACAATCCAAAAAAAGGGACTGTATCTTAATTTCGACATGGGCTGTGCCATATTTTTGTACGCCAGCCAGATACAGCAGGCAGGAACGGGCTGCTCCCAGACCACAGCTGCCTATTTGTACCTGCCTGGAAACAGAAATATAGGGAAGCCCTTTTTTTTGTATTATTTCATGAATTTCATGAAATAATGAAAAAAAAAAATGTGTCCAGCCAGGTACAACTAGGCAGCTGGGGGCTGGAGTCCGCAGCACAGGGAGGCCCACGCTTTCTGGGCTACCCCCCCCCCGCTGCAAATTGCAGCCCGCAGCCACCCCAGAAAATGGCGCGTTCATAGAAGCACCATCTTCTGGCGCTGTGTCCAGCTCATGGTGCAGTGGCTCACTGAGTAATAAAGTGGTTAGGGCCAGCTTTATATTATCACCTGGCAATAAGCCTGAAATTCATGGGGTCATGCCAATATTAGACATGACCGCCATGAATTTCTAGTAAAGTTTAAAAAAAAAAACACAACACAGAGAAAAAATTATTTGTTAGAAAAAATAACAAAACAACACTTAGACTCCATCTTTATTAAAAAATTATCTTCCATCCGATGTAGTCCAATCCAGTTTTCTTCTTTAACTCAGGTACATCTCTGGTAGAGAACCTCTACCAGATATGTAGCTGAGCTGTGCGCTGAGTGGCTGTGGGAAAGTTCATGTGAGTTCATGATGCATGAACTCACATGAACCCTGACAGCACCGCGGCTATTTCAAATGAACAGCTGATCATTTGAAATAACCGGCAGGAATGCCAGTGGTGAGAAGACTTCACCTACAGCTTTCCTGCTCTGTGCTGCGCTCCCCGCTCCCTGATGCCCTATAATTGTTCCCCCCACCGCCTCCCCACCTGATCCTAAGTTAGGACCAGACGGAAGGAGCAGCTCCAGGGAGTGGGGAGGGGGCATCAGGGAGCGGGGAGTGCAGCACAGAGCAGGAAAGCCAGTGGTGAAGTCATCTCACCACTGGGCTCCCCGCCTGGGTCCTTCGCTCCCCACTCCCTGGTGCTGCGCTCCCCGCTCCCTGGAGCTGCTCCCACGCTGGTCCTAAGCTAGAAGAAGATGTTTTATATGTGTTTGACGGTGTTCAATGAACATTCGACGAACATTCGAGGAACACACACTCGATTCGACGAATAGAATGGGTAGTGGCTCATCTCTAGTTCTCTTGGCTGAGTGTGGCAATAGCGTTGGCAATGGTGCTAGCTTTTGTAAAGCATGTTGTCATGCTCAAAGAGGAGGAATAACATGGTGAGTTGGCTGACTAGTCAGGCAACTAACGCCCTCTCTACTAGTCAAAGCCCTAATTGGTATATAAATGAACTTTAGAAATACGTAAACAAATCTTTAGAAAAATTATATAAGTAAATTAAGGGACTGTTAGGCATGTGATATGTGCCCACAACTGTTGGTGGTTCTGGGGGCACAGATGACCTGATAAGTTCACATTAATCTCTTCTCCCTGGGAGATTTTCCATTTTTCATTTTGTTTTATCCTTCCCTTTTTCAAGAGCCATAACTTTTTTTATTATTTTTCTAACAATATAGCCATAGGAGAGCTGTTTTTTTGCAGGACAAGTTGTACTTTTGAATTACTCCTGTCATTCTGCCACATAGTGTACAGGAAAAAAGTAAACAAATGACAAAAAATGCAGTACCACAATTAACTTTGTATTTTTTTAAATTTACCAAGTTCAATATAGGGATAAAACTGTATGATTCTGCAGACCAGTACAATTGCATAGATAGCAAACATATATAATTTTTTTTATTTAAGTGCCAAAAAAAAAAAAGTCAGAAATTTGTAAAAAAAAAAAAAAAATGATCCTTTTTTGCCATTTTCCTAGACCCATAACCTTCTCATTTTGGGAGTTTTTTGGGTCTAGGATGGCTTATTTTTGCACCCTGAACTGACTTTTTACTGATATAATTTTTGGGTAGATATGATCTTTTGATTGTCTTTTACTGTATTTTATTGCAATGCTGCAGTGACCAAAGAAAAGTAATTCCTATGTTTTGATTTTCTTTTCTCATTATTCATTTTACTGAAAAATGGGAGTTGATTTGATCTTTTGTGTTTTATTTATTTTTTTATATTTTTGAAAACTTTTTTTCCTGGATTTAATAGTCCCCTTAGCGAATATGAAGCTGCGATCAGCTTGTCACCTATACTTTAAAGAGCAATACATCTGCATAGCAGAAATCATGATCGCCAATAAATGCTGGCTCATAGCTAGCATTTACTGGAGAATCGTGATTACAAGCATGGTGATGTCATGACAATCCATTGGCGCCCCATGATGACATGATTGAGGTGCCGATTGGCATGATCAGTGATTTGCTTCCTGTCAGTGCATATTAAATGATGCTGTCAGAGATTGATAGTGGCATTTAACTGGTTAAAAGCCAAAGATGGATCACTGATCCATCAGCAGATGTTAGAGGCATCATCAGCCATCATATGCAGGGAAAGATATGGGTTCAACATGTGAACCCGCATGAAAGGCAGGGATATATACGATACTGTAAATATCTGTAAATATAAGTCATTGCACATGAAAGGATTAAAGAAATGTGCAGTCTTTCTTCAGTTAAAAATGAAAAAGTATACAAAATATTTTTTCTGAAAAGTGCTTTGTAAAGAAAGTATGATATTAAAATGTCATCAGTTTGCATCAATAGTGTGAAGGGGGCAGGGGTTATTGCTCAAAATAAAAGGCCTTCCAGCCTGTAGCCTTTGAATATCATTTGCTTAACCAGAGCTTTTGAAATGTGTATAATTATTGTAGCTAAACAAGGTGTATTCTTTGAACTATTGGTGCATTAATTTATTGAACTAATTCTTAAACACATTTGGTATACAGCTTTAACAACCTTCAGAGAACCGAAATGTATTTACCTGTTCAAAGGAGTTGTTATTCCCTCTAATGATATTTATTAAGCCGAATACCATAGATATTACGTATAATGTACAAAATAGTGGTGACCAGACTGACATTATACACTCCTGCAGCAAGTTCTTTTCCTTAATATAAGTTATTCTTCCTACTTATATCTTTGTAGAAGTATTTTAATAGCTGGTAGTAAAAATTATTAACCCATTACAGACATATGACATAAAGTCATGTGCCATCTCCCTTACTTTCCCAACAAATGATGGTTGTGATACTCATCCACAATCATCCTCTAACAACCACAGTTAGAACAGAGTTCTGCCCATTGCTTTTACCCTGTTAAATACCACTGCCAATCTCAAACAGTGGCATTACTGCTTGAGAAGAGTGCATCATTTTGAGAAGCCATGGGGGCCTCTGTGATGTGATCACAGGCTACGGATAGGTTGCAATGATAATAGGGGGTCTACAATCAATCAGAACCAATGTACATATCCATCAATAAATACAGTTCTTATAGCAAGAGTTTGCATGTTCTCCCTCTGTTTGTGTGGTTTTTCTCCAGGTACTCCTGTGTCCTCCCACACTCCAAAGACATACTGATAAGGAATTTCGATTGTGAACACCAATGGGGACAGTCATGATTTGGTCTGTAAAGCACTGTTAAATTACTAGCGCTATATAAGATAGTATAATAAATAAATAAATGAATAAATATAGTTACCAATTTAGCATAGGTATATACAGTGCTGCTCACCATTATTGGCCTTCGTCTTTTTGATAGACTATCCAATATCATTAGAAATAAATGGAAAAGTACCAAAGTTATACCCTCAGGATTTTTTAATTACCGTAGTCATCCAAAGTAATTGGGCAATAATAAAACATTTTTTGCCAACTTACATGTTGCAATTCTAGAGAGGAAACAGAATAAACACCATGTGCAGAAATAAAGACCCCCTCTTTAATACTTAGTTGCACACCTTTTGGCATTGATGACATCCTCCATACATTTCTTGTAGATATCTATAAGCTTCTTGCACTACGCAGCTGGTATTTTTTTCCCACTCTTCCTTTGCAGTTAGTTCAAGGTCTTAAGTGTTTGCAGGGTTCTTTTTCCCAATGGCAGATTTCAGCTCACCCCAAAGATTTTCAATGGGATTGAGGTCAGGACTCTTTGCTAGCCATTTTAAAACAATCCTAAGTATTCAACCATTCCTGTGTACTTTAGGATACAGTTAGGGCCAGAAATATTTGGACAGTGACACAATTTTCGCGAGTTGGGCTCTGCATGCCACCACATTGGATTTGAAATGAAACCTCTACAACAGAATTCAAGTGCAGATTGTAACGTTTAATTTGAATGGTTGAACAAAAATATCTGATAGAAAATGTAGGAATTGTACACATTTCTTTACAAACACTCCACATTTTAGGAGGTCAAAAGTAATTGGACAAATAAACATAACCCAAACAAAATATTTTTTTTTTGCAATATTTTGTTGCGAATCCTTTGGAGGCAATCACTGCCTTAAGTCTGGAACCCATGGACATCACCAAACGCTGGGTTTCCTCCTTCTTAATGCTTTGCCAGGCCTTTACAGCCGCAGCCTTCAGGTCTTGCTTGTTTGTGGGTCTTTCCGTCTTAAGTCTGGATTTCAGCAAGTGAAATGCATGCTCAATTGGGTTAAGATCTGGTGATTGACTTGGCCATTGCAGAATGTTCCACTTTTTTGCACTCATGAACTCCTGGGTAGCTTTGGCTGTATGCTTGGGGTCATTGTCCATCTGTACTATGAAGCGCCGTCCAATCAACTTTGCAGCATTTGGCTGAATCTGGGCTGAAAGTATATCCCGGTACACTTCAGAATTCATCCGGCTACTCTTGTCTGCTGTTATGTCATCAATAAACACAAGTGACCCAGTGCCATTGAAAGCCATGCATGCCCATGCCATCACGTTGCCTCCACCATGTTTTACAGAGGATGTGGTGTGCCTTGGATCATGTGCCGTTCCCTTTCTTCTCCAAACTTTTTTCTTCCCATCATTCTGGTACTGGTTGATCTTTGTCTCATCTGTCCATAGAATACTTTTCCAGAACTGAGCTGGCTTCTTGAGGTGTTTTTCAGCAAATTTAACTCTGGCCTGTCTATTTTTGGAATTGATGAATGGTTTGCATCTAGATGTGAACCCTTTGTATTTACTGTCATGGAGTCTTCTCGTTACTGTTGACTTACAGACAGATACACCTACTTCACTGAGAGTGTTCTGGACTTCAGTCGATGTTGTGAACGGGTTCTTCTTCACCAAATAAAGTATGCGGCGATCATCCACCACTGTTGTCATCCGTGGTCGCCCAGGCCTTTTAGAGTTCCCAAGCTCACCAGTCAATTCCTTTTTTCTCAGAATGTACCCAACTGTTGATTTTGCTACTCCAAGCATGTCTGCTATCTCTCTGATGGATTTTTTCTTTTTTTTCAGCCTCAGGATGTTCTGCTTCACCTCAATTGAGAGTTCCTTTGACCGCATGTTGTCTGGTCACAGCAACAGCTTCCAAATGCAAAACCACACACCTGGAATCCACCCCTGACCTTTTAACTACTTCATTGATTACAGGTTAACGAGGGAGACGCCTTCAGAGTTACTTGCAGCCCTTAGAGTCCATTGTCCGATTACTTTTGGTCCCTTGAAAAAGAGGAGGCTATGCATTACAGAGCTATGATTCCTAAACCCTTTCTCCGATTTGGATGTGGAAACTCTCATATTGCAGCTGGGAGTGTGCACTTTCAGCACATATTATATATATATAATTGTATTTCTGAACATGTTTTTGTAAACAGCTAAAATAACAAAACTTGTGTCACTGTCCAAATATTTCTGGCCCTAACTGTATGTGCTTGGGTAATTGTCTTGCTGGAGGACTCATGATCTTTGACTCAAACCAAGTTTTCTTACACCGAGGACATTTTGATCCAAAATCTCTTGAAAATTCTCTGATTTCATGATTCTTGTGATACCTCGGGTACCACATATAGCAAAGCAACCCCTCTTCTTTTTCATATTAGCTTCATTGCGCTGCCTGTAAACAAACTGTTACTTTGCATTGCCAAGAAGGTTTGTTTCTTCCATTTGTCTACAGAACAGAAGGATTTTCCCAGTAGGATTGTAGTTTGTCAAGGTACTCTTTGGCAAAGATCATTTGTTTCTTTTTATGTCTTTTCTTCAGCAATGATTTCTTTCTCGGCCTTTGCCTATAAAGCTGCTTGGTTTAGTGTGCGGTATATGGTATTTGTTTGATCCATGAATCCAGACTATTCCAGGTTGGCCTTGGATGTTTGATGTGGTGTTTATTCCACCATTCGCACCAACCTTTGAAGACATCTCTTATCAATTTTTCTCTTTCCCCCACATTTAGGAAGGTTCTTGATGGATCTATTCTTGGCAAACTTCTTATAACATTGTGCACTGTTGAAGCTGGGATACCAAGGTCTGCAGAGAAGGCTATATACTCTTTGGAAGTCTTGTGTTTGCTAATAATAGTAGTTTGGATGTCCTCAGACTTCCTTGTCTTAATCATTGTAACGAAGGAACAGGGGCTAACGTGGCTTTTCAAAACACTGAAGTCATCATTCATTGGCTAATTCATGTCACATGGGCACTGACAATTTATCATAGGTGATTTTTATTTGTGATTGATGACAGGCAAGTCAAAATGTGTTTCCATTATAATCTATTTATATAATCCGCAGTTTGGAATTCGGGCACTGTAGCCGAATCCCAGAATGCTTTGCGGGACTGCGAGTGATGACGCGTAGCGTCATCACGAGCAGTCTCCGCTGCCCACCCTCCACCCCGCCTGCTGCCCCCGCAGCTCTCCTGCTGCCCCCCACCTCTCCTGCCTCCGTCGGCAGGAGACACAGACCCGGGGAGACAGAGCAGCCCCGGACCCGCACCCCTGCACATCCGCCAAGCCGCTCAGCAGACCCGGGGAAGACCCGGGGACACAGAGCAGCCCCGGACCCGCACCCCTGCACATCCGCCAAGCCGCTCAGCAGACCCGGGGAAGACCCGGGGAGACAGAGCAGCCCCGGACCCGCACCCTGCTGCTCAGGGACACAGGACACGCGGGCACAGACAGAAGCCCCGGACCATCACCCTGGAGGGCACCCTCAACTACCACCAGCCGCCGCTCGCCCGGAGCTCTGTGATTGTACGCTGCAGAGCCGGCGGGCCTGCAGCCTGCTGTCACCTCCCCCGCCCCTCAACTTGCACCAGCTGCCTCTATCACCTCCTCCCCGCTCAGCCCCCTCTATCACCTCCTCCCCGCTCAGCCCCCTCTATCACCTCCTCCCCGCACAGCCCCCTCTATCATCTCCTCCCCGCACAGCCCCCTCTATCACCTCCTCCCCGCACAGCCCCCTCTATCACCTCCTCCCCGCACAGCCCCCTCTATCACCTCCTCCCCGCACAGCCCCCTCTATCACCTCCTCCCCGCACAGCCCCCTCTATCACCTCCTCCCCGCTCAGCCCCCTCTATCACCTCCTCCCCGCACAGCCCCCTCTATCACCTCCTCCCCGCTCAGCCCCCTCTATCACCTCCTCCCTGCACAGCCCCCTCTATCACCTCCTCCCCGCACAGCCCCCTCTACCACCTCCTCCCCGCACAGCCCCCTCTATCACCTCCTCCCCGCTCAGCCCCCTCTATCACCTCCTCCCCGCACAGCCCCCTCTATCACCTCCTCCCCGCACAGCCCCCTCTATCACCTCCTCCCCGCTCAGCCCCCTCTATCACCTCCTCCCCGCTCAGCCCCCTCTATCACCTCCTCCCCGCACAGTCCCCTCTATCACCTCCTCCCCGCACAGCCCCCTCTATCACCTCCTCCCCGCACAGCCCCCTCTATCACCTCCTCCCCGCACAGCCCCCTCTATCACCTCCTCCCCGCTCAGCCCCCTCTATCACCTCCTCCCCGCACAGCCCCCTCTATCACCTCCTCCCCGCACAGCCCCCTCTATCACCTCCTCCCCGCACAGCCCCCTCTATCACCTCCTCCCCGCACAGCCCCCTCTATCACCTCCTCCCCGCTCAGGCCCCTCTATCACCTCCTCCCCGCTCAGCCCCCTCTATCACCTCCTCCCCGCACAGTCCCCTCTATCACCTCCTCCCCGCACAGCCCCCTCTATCACCTCCTCCCCGCACAGCCCCCTCTATCACCTCCTCCCCGCTCAGCCCCCTCTATCACCTCCTCCCCGCTCAGCCCCCTCTATCACCTCCTCCCCGCACAGCTCCCTCTTCATCTCCTCCCCGCACAGCCCCCTCTATCACCTCCTCCCCGCACATCCCCTCTATCATCTCCTCCCCGCACATCCCCCTCTATACTCTGCTCCCCGCACAGCCCCTGTATACTCTGCTCCCCGCACAGCCGCCTGTATACTCTGCTCCCCGCACAGCCGCCTGTATACTCTGCTCCCCGCACACACCCCTTATATCTGCTCCCCGCACATCCCCTGTATACTCTGCTCCCCGCACACCGCCTGTATACTCTGCTCCCCGCACACACCCCTGTATACTCTGCTCCCCGACACACCCCTGTATACTCTGCTCCCCACACACCGCCTGTATACTCTGCTCCCCGCACAGCCCCTGTATACTCTGCTCCCCGCAACACACCCCTGTATACTCTGCTCCCCGCACACACCCCTGTATACTCGCCTCCCCGCACACACCCCTGTATACTCGCTCCCCGCACTGCCCCTGTATACTCGCTCCCCGCACTGCCGCCTGTATACTCCCTCCCCGCACTGCCGCCTGTATACTCCCTCCCCGCACCACCGCCTGTATACTCCCCTCCCCGCACTCCCCTGTATACTCCGCTCCCCGCACAGACCCTTGTATACTCCGCTCCCCGCACTGCCCCTGTATACTCCTGCTCCCCGCACTGCCGCCTGTATACTCTCTCGCCGCACAGCCGCCTGTATACTCTGCTGCCCCCACGCCGCCTGTATACTCTGCTCCCCGCACAGCCCTATGATCTCTGCTCCCCGCACACCGCCTGTATAACCGCCTGTATACTCTGCTCGACCGCACAGCCGCCTGTACACTCTGCTCCCGCACAGCCGCCTGTATACTCTGCTCCCCGCACAGCCGCCTCTATACTCTGCTCCCCGCACAGCCGCCTTATACTCTGCTCCCCGCACACTGCCTGTATACTCTCACCACGCACACCCCTCTATACTCTGCTCCGCCACAGCCGCCTGTATACTCTGCTCCCCGCACAGCCGCCTCTATGCTACTCACACAGCCGCTTTATACTCTGATCCCACACAGCCGCCTGTATACTCTGATACCCCACAGCGCCTGTATACTCTGCTACCTACAGAGCCCCCTGTATACTCTGCTCCCCCACAGCCGCCTATATCTCTGCACCCCGCACAGCCGCCTGTATCACACAGCCGCCTGTATACTCTGCTCCCCACACAGCCGCCTGTATACTCTGTCCCCACACAGCCGCCTGTATACTCTGCTCCCACAGAGCCCCTGTATACTCTGCTCACGCACAGCCGCCTTATGCTCTGCCCGCACACCCTGTATCCACCACAGCCGCCTGTATACTCTGCTCCCCCACAGCCGCCTGTATACTCTGCTCCCCGCACAGCCGCCTGTATACTCTGCTCCCCGCACAGCTCGCCTGTATACTCTGCTCACCGCACAGCCGCCTGTAACTCTGCTCCCCGCACAGCCGCTGTATACTCTGCTCCCCGCACAGCCCCTTATACTCTGCTCCCCGCACAGCCGCCTGTATCTCTGCTCCCCGCACAGCGCCTGATACTCTGCTCCCACTGCCGCCTGTATCTCTGCTCCCCGCACTAGCCGCCTGTATCTCTGCTCCCGCACAGCCGCCTGTATGCTCTGCTCCCCGCACAGCCGCCTGTATGCTCTGCTCCCGCACAGCCGCCTGCATACTCTGCTCCCCGCACGCCGCCTGTATACTCTGCTCCCCACACGCCGCCTGTATCTCTGCTTCCACAACGCCTGTATACTCTGTATGCTCTGTCCACGCACAGCTGCCTGTATACTCTGCTTCCCACAGACCCGCCGTATACTCTGCTACACAACAGCCACCTGTATACTCTGCTACCACAAGCCGCCTGTATACTCTGCTACCCACCAACCGCCTGTATACTCTGCTCCCACACAAGCCGCCTGTATACTCTGCTACCCACAGACCGCCTGTATACTCTGCTACCACAGAGCCCCTGTATACTCTGCTACGCAAGAGCCGCCTGTATAATCTGCTACTCACACAGGCCGCTGTTATACTCTGCTACCCACAGAGCCGCCTGTATACTCTGTACCAAGAGCGCCTGTATACTCTGCTACCACAGAGCCGCCTGTATACTCTGCTACCCACAAGCCGCCTCTATACTCTGCTACTCCACAGCCGCTTATACTCTGCTACCCACAGAGCCGCCTGTATACTCTGCTACCCACAGAGCCGCCTGTATACTCTGCTACCCACAGAGCCGCCTGTATACTCTGCTACCCACAGAGCCGCCTGTATACTCTGCTACCCACAGAGCCGCCTGTATACTCTGCTACCCACAGAGCCGCCTGTATACTCTGCTACCCACAGAGCCGCCTGTATACTCTGCTACCCACAGAGCCACCTGTATACTCTGCTACCCACAGAGCCGCCTGTATACTCTGCTACCCACAGAGCCGCCTGTATACTCTGCTACCCACAGAGCCGCCTGAATACTCTGCTACCCACAGAGCCACCTGTATACTCTGCTACCCACTGACCCGCCTGTATACACACAATTCATTTCACCGCGCTCCCGATGCAATTGCATCGGGCCTTTTTACTAGTTCCATTATAATTTAATGTAATGGGTGCTAATGGCACTGTCACAGCAAACTTTAGCTTGTTCTATTTTCCCTGCCAATGTTTTTTGTTTTAAATTGTTGTTTATCATTTGCTTTCTTGTATTTAACATGAGTATTCTATACAAAAAAGCTGTTTCATTTGACTCATTTTTTCAGGAGATATTCCACATTGTGTATTTAAACTTCATGGGTGCCAATAATCATAAGGAAGACTGTAGGTTTAAGTACAAGTGTGGTTAAGTAAAAACTCTATATAAACTGTACAGAAAATGATAGGAATAGATCTCTGAACTGACTGCAAAATGTGGACTGCATTGGTAAACAAACCTACCACGTTAAACTAAAGTCCAACCAAACGTGGTGAAAACGAACATCCACAAGTCTGCTCATCTTTACTTCCAAATATAGCAATAAAAAAAGCAGACCAAATACTGAATGTGTGAATGTGGCCTAAATGTGATTGGACTTCAAGAGTGTGCAATTTTCAAACAAGCTGCTGAATTACATTGCTGATATCCAACAGACTTTGTTACAATAAACAGTGATTGTCCGCAAACTGTCACAAGTACTGATGAGCTGGAATTGAATTCTATTAATATTATTATATTCTTTTACATTATTATATACTGAGCTTGCATTTTGCTGTGCAGGAATTCAATAAAATGTAGCCACCATCTTACTTAATATTAAAGTGCTGTGAAAAGGTAAAAACAAAAAAAAATAACAGACCTCACCAATCACATCTCCAATTGTCTGGCTCTATACGCCTCCATCGTGCCATATATTTAGCCCAGTGTTCATTCTAGGCATAGAATTCTGGGTATGAGCTGGCCATGTGAGATCACTGCGCATTGGGTCTGGAGAATCCCCAGAGAAAAATAGAGAACATTCCATTTGAAGAGAATAACTTCCCTACAAATCAAATTTACTGGTAAAATATGTGTAAGGCCCCTTCCACACTAACGTTCTTGTCCAGATCCGGCAGATCCGGACAGAAAACTGCATCTGCCACATTTGCCGCCTAACGGCAGCACGTGCGGTGCACTTCCGGCAAGCCTCATGCATTCTCTATGGGGCTTGCATCAAGTGCAGCAAGTGCGGTATTGCCATGATCTGGTACTTGTGGCAGTTGCGGCTGCGCAAAAAAAAGTATATGACCACGTTTTATTTTGAGGCCGCAACTGCCGCATGTGCTGGATCGCGGCAATACCGCACTTGCTGCACTTGCCACAAGCCCCATAGAAAATGCATGGGGCTTTCCGCAAGTGTGCCGCAAGTGCATCGATTAGGTGGCAAATGCAGTTTTCTGTCCCGATCTGCTGGACAGAAATGCTAGTGTGAAAGGCCCCTTACTGTTAAATTTTATTTTTGAAAGATCCGCTAATATCTAGTCACAACTGTAACCAAAGTGTCTTGAGTGTCAGCCCAATCATCTACCTCTGCTTAAGAAAAATTGTTACTATAAGTGAGATTGTTGAATCTCTTTCAGAAGTTGAAACATATGTGCAACTGCATCTTATATTATTTTTAGATATATCTTATGTTATATTTCCTGAAACATGACCATCACCAACAAACAAACCACTCATAGGAAAGTGATCATGTTTAACATGAATTTCTTTAGACATTAGTGGAGAAGAAAACATCATGTATTTGTAAATTCCCAAATCAAAGCATTTTTAAAGCCACTTTCATTTTATTGTAGCATTTTAACGGTAGAACATATATCATTCCACTTTTACATAAGATATGATAGTATATCATTACATGAATTGTAAATCATGATTGCTTAGTTGCTTATTCAGTTAAATGAATAATATAGAAATTTCTTTGGGGTAAGCTTAAAAAAAGAATGAATCAAGAAGTATATCACATACCGAAACATTGGCCCTTTTACAGAAATTCACACAGGGGTCACTCTTACAAAGCCGCTCTTTCTCTTATTCATTGCAAATGTCAACATTTTTTCCAATTGTAAAGGAATCAAAAGGAGACTGAACTGAGTTATGTTAGGACGTAAGATTCCATGGAAAGTTCTGAAAATTAATGAATAGCTTCTGTGAGCTAACCACAGTTGAATTTTCTTTGTTAGATTGTTTCCATGACATCATCCATGATTATAGAAAGCAAGGCAATTGAGTTATAGCGTCTATGCCTAGGTACAGATAATATGCCTTAACGACTTTAGAGTAAGCCAATATTGGGCCTATAGGATAAAACATTTAATTTTAGTTTGTTTAATTGTTGTCAAGAGGAATAACATTTTTGTTTTTCAATTAATATATTAGGAATATACTGGGGGTAAAAAAGTATTTAGTCAGCTACCAATTGTGCAAGTTCTCCCACTTAAAAAGATGATAGAGACTTGGAATTGACATCATAGGTAGACCTCAAGTATTAGAGATAAAATGATTAAACAAATCCTGAAAATCACATTTTCTGATTTGGAAAGAAGTTTTTTTTTTTAATTTTAGCAGAAAATAAGTATTTGGTCACCTACAAACAAGCAAGATTTCTAGCTCTACAGACCTGTAACCTTCTTCTTTAAGAGGCTCCTCTGTCCTCCACTCATTACCTGTAGTACTGGCACCTGTTTGAACTTGTTATCAGTATAAAAGACACCTGTCTGCAACCTCAAACAGTCACACTCCAAACTCCACTATGGTGAAGACCAAAGAGTTGTCGAAGCATACCGGAAACACAATTGTAGCCCTGCAACAGGCTGGGAAGACTGAATTTGCAATAGGCAAGCAGCTTGGTGTGAAGAAATCAACTGTGGGAGCAATAATTAGAAAATGGAAGACATACAAGACCACTAATAATTTCCCTCGATTTGGAGCTCCAGGCAAGATCTTACCCTGTTGAATCAAATTGATCTCAAGAACAGTGAGCAAATATCCCAGAACCACACGGGGAGACCTAGTGAATGACCTGCAGAGAGTTGGCACCAAGGTTACACAGGCTAACATCAGTAACACACTACGCCACCAGGGACTCATACAGTTAGGGCCAGAAATATTTGGACAGTGACACAATTTTCGCGAGTTGGGCTCTGCATGCCACCACATTGGATTTGAAATGAAACCTCTACAACAGAATTCAAGTGCAGATTGTAACGTTTAATTTGAAGGGTTGAACAAAAATATCTGATAGAAAATGTAGGAATTGTACACATTTCTTTACAAACACTCCACATTTTAGGAGGTCAAAAGTAATTGGACAAATAAACATAACCCAAACAAAATATTTTTATTTTCAATATTTTGTTGCGAATCGTTTGGAGGCAATCACTGCCTTAAGTCTGGAACCCATGGACATCACCAAACGCTGGGTTTCCTCCTTCTTAATGCTTTGCCAGGCCTTTACAGCCGCAGCCTTCAGGTCTTGCTTGTTTGTGGGTCTTTCCGTCTTAAGTCTGGATTTGAGCAAGTGAAGTGCATGCTCAATTGGGTTAAGATCTGGTGATTGACTTGGCCATTGCAGAATGTTCCACTTTTTTGCACTCATGAACTCCTGGGTAGCTTTGGCTGTATGCTTGGGGTCATTGTCCATCTGTACTATGAAGCGCCGTCCAATCAACTTTGCAGCATTTGGCTGAATCTGGGCTGAAAGTATATCCCGGTACACTTCAGAATTCATCCGGCTACTCTTGTCTGCTGTTATGTCATCAATAAACACAAGTGACCCAGTGCCATTGAAAGCCATGCATGCCCATGCCATCACGTTGCCTCCACCATGTTTCACAGAGGATGTGGTGTGCCTTGGATCATGTGCCGTTCCCTTTCTTCTCCAAACTTTTTTCTTCCCATCATTCTGGTACAGGTTGATCTTTGTCTCATCTGTCCATAGAATACTTTTCCAGAACTGAGCTGGCTTCTTGAGGTGTTTTTCAGCAAATTTAACTTTGGCCTGTCTATTTTTGGAATTGATGAATGGTTTGCATCTAGATGTGAACCCTTTGTATTTACTGTCATGGAGTCTTCTCTTTACTGTTGACTTAGAGACAGATACACCTACTTCACTGAGAGTGTTCTGGACTTCAGTTGATGTTGTGAACGGGTTCTTCTTCACCAAATAAAGTATGCGGCGATCATCCACCACTGTTGTCATCCGTGGACGCCCAGGCCTTTTAGAGTTCCCAAGCTCACCAGTCAATTCCTTTTTTCTCAGAATGTACCCAACTGTTGATTTTGCTACTTCAAGCATGTCTGCTATCTCTCTGATGGATTTTTTCTTTTTTTTCAGCCTCAGGATGTTCTGCTTCACCTCAATTGAGATTTTCTTTGACGCATGTTGTCTGGTCACAGCAACAGCTTCCAAATGCAAAACCACACACCTGGAATCCACCCCTGACCTTTTAACTACTTCATTGATTACAGGTTAACGAGGGAGACGCCTTCAGAGTTAATTGCAGCCCTTAGAGTCAATTGTCCAATTACTTTTGGTCCCTTGAAAAAGAGGAGGCTATGCATTACAGAGCTATGATTCCTAAACCCTTTCTCCGATTTGGATGTGGAAACTCTCATATTGCAGCGGGGAGTGTGCACTTTCAGCCCATATTATATATATAATTGTATTTCTGAACATGTTTTTGTAAACAGCTAAAATAACAAAACTTGTGTCACTGTCCAAATATTTCTGGCCCTAACTGTATTCTACAGTGCCAGTCATGTCCCCCTGCTTAATCCATTAAAAGTCTGGGCCCATCTGAAGTTTGTTAGAGAGCATTTGGATGATCCAGAAGAGTATTGGGAGAATGTCATATGGTCAGATGAAACCAAAGTAGAACTGTTTGGTATAAACACAACTCATCGTGTTTGGAGGAGTAAGAATGCTGAGTTGCATCCAAAGAACACCATACCTACTGTGAAGCATTGGGTTGCAACACCATGCTTTGGGGCTGTATCTCTGCCAAGGGACCAGGACGACTGATCTGTGTACATGAAAGAATGAATGGGGTCATGTATCATGAGATTTTGAAGGCTAACCTCCTTCCATCAGCAAGGACATTGAAGATGAAACATGGCTGGGTCTTTCAGAGTGACAATGATCCCAAGCACACCACCAGGGTAATGAAGGGGTGGCTTCGTAAGAAGCATATCAAGGTCCTGGAGTGGCCTTGCCAGTCTCCAGATCTAAACACTATAGAAAACCTTTGGAGGGAGTTGAAAGTACGTGTTGCCCAGCGACAGCCCCAAAGCATAACTGCTCTAGAGAAGATCTGCATGGAGAAATGGGGCAACATACCAGCAGCAGTGAGTGCCAAACTTGTGAAGACTTACAGAAAACGTTTGACCTGTGTTATTGCCAACAAAGGATATATAACAAAGTATTAAGATGAACTTTTGTTATTGACCAAATACTTATTTTCCACCAATATTGAAAAAAAAATTATTTCCAAATCAATGATTTTCAGGATTTGTTTTCACATTTTTGTCCCTCATAGTTGAGGTCTATCTATGTAATCAATTACAGGCCTCTCTCATCTTTTTACGTGGGAGAACTTGCACAATTGGTGACTGACTAAGTACTTTTTTTCCCCAGTGTAGATGGGCAAACCTGCATATATTCATGTTCAGCGGATCCGGCACTGGACTTGACCCAAACTTGAGCGCAAACCCCAAACCTCATATAGGACTATGAGGACTTTAGTGTTATAAAATAGTGTCAGTAAGGGCTAGGGGGCTGTAAAAGGAAGTACAATGGTGATTAAAGCAAGAGAATCATGCATATCAATCTCTTGTAATAAACACAGAAAGGGGCGCAATGTGAAAAGCACCTAATAGTATATGGACTTTTGTGAGAGGGGCCAAAGGGCCACTCACCTATCCTGTTTGTGCACCTCTGCACAAACGGACTAAGAGGCACCGGGTTAGAGGATCCGTGCAGGGCTGGGAGCATCCCGGAGGGTCCCAGGGCTGGTTCAGAGTTCTCCCTGTTTCACTTCTTGTGAAGCTGATGACATCATGGCAGGTCCTTGAGTGCTTCCAAGTGTTACCCAGGCAACGCCAGGTCCTGCAATGTGTTTTGGATCTCCTGGAGCTGCTCCTGTTACCAATCCCTCACAGGGGGAACATAGCAAGTGGTGATCTTTTAGGAGCGCTGGGGCACTTGGGCAGATGTAACACACTCAAAGTGCTTGATTTACAAACCTTTATTGCCCTTTACTTTCTGAAGCCACAGGAACACCTAGAGCATGGAGGGATTTCCACAACAGGTAACCTACACACTCAACACCTTCCACCCCAGGCCTGTAGGGGAGCTCCACTTGCTGCCTTTAAGCAAGATCCCCAAAAATACTGGTCCTGGGGTCAGAGATAGGCAGTGCAGTTCGATTCCAGTCTCCCGGACCCCTGTAACTGCAACCAACCCGAGGGCCAGGACCCGCAGAAATCCACTGAGGTAGCCGCAATCCAGAGAAGGTTCTCACCAACGACTACAGCAGGGAAAGACGTACACGAGGCCAGACCAAGTTCTAAGCAGGCCAGGGTTTAAGACAAAGTAAAACAGGAACCACCCTGAGTTTACCCTGGACAGTGCCGGTTTGTCATCAGTAAAGGTGCGGAGAACTACTTCCAGTGAGTGTGTCTGTTATTACAGCCCTGACGCTGTCCCATCCAGAGACTGTAAATACCGTCTGCCTGCAGAGCCACAACCCTGTACCTACACTCCATTCCATCATCACTGCCCTTGGGGGCCCCACTCTACCTACGGGGAGCTACAACACGCAGCTGCCCATCCATCACCCGCGGAGGTCTGTCGTAGCACTGGTGCCTTCAGCAGATTCCGTAGGTGGCATCATGAACAATTCAATCCATTTTATTGTTTTATTTCAAGACTTTTCCAGTGACCACCAGGGCCACAGACTCCGGCATCGCCCACCTGAGACAGCACCTAGAAACAACGTCCAAGATCTGAGTACCCGTGCCTGGGTGAGTCATTCCCACTACGCGTTTCTACATGGTGCCTGTCTTCCTCAGGTGGAGTCGACCTGAGGAAGACAGGCACCCTGTCGAAACGCATAGTGGAAAGTAAAGGGCAATAAAGGTTTGTAAATAAAGCACTCTGAGTGTGTTACATTTGCCCAAGTGCCCCAGCGCTCCTAAAAGATTATAAAGTGGAAAACCACCGGTGCTTGTCTTCATAAAATTTTGTTCTTTATTGTTAAATGAAATTTATAAAATCATTCAGCGTGCTAGCTAGGCGCTAGACGCGTTTCGGAAGACACAACTTCCTTAATCATTAGCAATACAAAATACAAAAGTTTATACATTTATAAAAAAGAAACCTCCACCCACAGCTGAACCTAATTAACACTTTTGTCACTCAATTCAGTAAGGATTTTAACAACATAAAAAAACTGCTAAATCGAAATGTTCCTATCTTATATCAGGATGACATCCTGCGCAAAATACTATCGGATGGCTGGAGAGTAGTAGCAAGTAGAGCGAGGAGTATTGGTAATATGGTATCACCTAGCACCTACATAAATAAGAAACAGGGACAACCCACATGGTTAACATATAAAGGGTCTTTTAGGTGCGGAGGAAATAGATGTAACATTTGCCAATACATTAATATCAGCAACATCTTCCGCAACAACAAAACTAATAAAACCTTTCTAGTGGACACATATATCAATTGTAACACCACACATGTGGTTTATTTAGCCACTTGTGGAATCTGCAACTTAAGCTATGTAGGCTGTACCACTAGATCTTTAAAAAAGCGTATATCCGAGCATATCACAGCATCCAATCCAAACTCAAAATCCTTAAAAACTGGAATGTCAGGTCTATCAAGACATTTTTGTGAGGTCCATGGTGGGGTTTTAACATCATTAACCATCATGGGTATAGAACGAGTTCATCGTCCTTATAGGGGTGGAGATTGGGAGCGGGTGCTCCATAATCGGGAACTTTATTGGATCCTCCAGTTGGATGCCCGTAGCCCCAACGGTCTAAATTACAGAAATGATTTATGTTACTTCTATTAGGAAATAAATAAATATTCAATGGGTTGGGACCCCCTTTTTTTCCCCTTTTTTCCTTTCTTTCTTTTCCTATTAATAATAAAAAAAATAAAAAAAAATAAAAAAAAATTCTTTTTTTTTTTTTTTTTTTTGGGTTATAAGATTTCCAAAAGCGGATCATGTAATGGGCATCAAATATGGTAGTGCTAGATCATTCTAAACCTGTATTGTAGGCTAAAGTAGGAAATCAACATATATGTAAAAAACCGTTGATAATAAGGACCGAAATAAGCTTACAAGTTTAGACACAGAAAATGTGCATGTCTATGAAATAGATCAAAATAGAAGTTCTAACACATATTCTTTTGCTTTAACATTTGTTTTGGAAAAGATTGTAATACTAAACCTTTAACAAATAAATCAGTGAAATTAATCTCCCCAAAAAAAAGTTTGGAAATTTAAAATATTTTTTTTTTTTTTTTTTTTTTTTATTACAAAAAGCTAACTATGTAATGGGCATTAAATATGGCAGAGCTAGACCATTCTATACCTGCATTGTAGGCTAGAATAAGGAAATCAACATATATGTAAAAAACCATTGACAATAAGGACCGAAATAAGCTTACAAGTTTAGACACAGAAAATGTGCATGCCTATGAAATGGTTCAAAATATAGAATTTCTAATAATATCCTTTTACTTTGACATTTGTTTTAGCAAAGATTGCAATATTAAAACTTAAAAAATAAATCAGTGAAATTAATGCCCAAAAAAAGTTTGGAAATTTTAAAAAGTTTTTTTTTTTTTTTTTTTTTTTTTTTTTTTTTTTTTTTCCCTCTCTTCCCCCTCCCCCCCCATAATATAACTAAATTGAGGTAATGGAGTAATGTATCTACATATGAAAATAAAAAATAAAAAACAAGACTAGCTATAAAGCTACCGGGATGATTAAACTCAGAATCTGCTTGAACAATAAAACAACCGCACATTGGGAGTGTAATAATGAAATCTATTAATATGTGATAATCATCATAAATATATTAGAACGCACTGAAAATTTTTTTTTTTTTTTTTTTTTTTTTTTGTATTACAATGTATTGGTTTTCCATCATATAAGGATAAGGAAAAGGAAGTAAAAATAAAAACATTAAAGGTGGAGATCCATGAAGCTATTAAATATATACTGTATGTATTGTAATATTTTGGTGTGTCAGAAAATAGTGCAATGCTCCCTCTTGTGCAAATTTCAACTCCATAACATGTGAAAGAGTTAAATTTTAGTTTCTTTATTATCACCATTGTTAATTAGGTTCAGCTGTGGGTGGAGGTTTCTTTTTTATAAATGTATAAACTTTTGTATTTTGTATTGCTAATGATTAAGGAAGTTGTGTCTTCCGAAACGCGTCTAGCGCCTAGCTAGCACGCTGAATGATTTTATAAATTTCATTTAACAATAAAGAACAAAATTTTATGAAGACAAGCACCGGTGGTTTTCCACTTTACATTGTTTCCTGGGCAGTTGCCAAAGCTGCCACACCAGGTGCAGGAATCCAGGAGGATATGGGCGGTGGAGCGGCCTTTTCCCTTTCCCTTTCCCAGTGAATGCAGCTCCTAAAAGATTGCCTTGTTTCTTCCGCGTATCAATCTCTGACCTGTGGTCACATTACTTCCTAGTCTGCTTATTAAGCTTCATGAATATTCACTGTATCCCCTACCCAAATTCTTTGAAAGCACCTGTTATTGGTTGTTTTAGTCAGACTGCCTACTCCCTCTGTTCTGATGTTTGCAACTGCTTGCATACACAATAGGTTGTGCCAAGGTAGCTGCTGTCATATTACTGTAACAATAAAGCACACAGCTGTGTGCTGCAGCCCCCAGCTGTGTGCATTATTTTTGCTGGGAATCAAAATATATGGGACCCCATACATTTTTATTATTTAAAAAACTAGTTTAAAACATGTGGGCTCCCCACAATTTTGATACTCAGCTATGATAGAACACACAGTTGAAGGTTGGTATTCTCACCCTATTATTGACCCTTCCCTGGCTAATAATAGCAGCCCACAGATTTCCCAGATTTGTTGCATTCATTAGATGCGCCAAATCTGCTGTTTTTCCCATACCTTCACAATTGATTTGATGCAGTGACAATTGGTTAATATAAGGGGTTAAGGACAGCTGCAAGTTAACAAAGTTAACAGCTGACATCAAGTCCTGGATTGATGATTCATGGTCTCTATTAGACCCTTACATTACGAATCCTGTAAGTAAATAGTTAAAAAACACAAACACAGAGAAAAATCCTTTATTTGAATTAAAAACACATATACCCTTTTTTTACTCATTTAATAACCCCAAACATACCTTTGCAGCTCCGACGGTAATCCACAACATGAGGTTCGTCAAAGCTCTATTGCTTTGCAACATCCACACATACCTTATGCCGTGTGGTGACATTAAATTGACTGCTCAGCATGAGCACCAGCACAGAATGACAGCCGCTGCTCTGAGAGCGGTGACATCACCTGAGGTCACTTAAGGTCACAGTATAGCAGCTTTAGGGTTAATAAATGGGTAAAAGAGGGTGTCTGTGTTTTTTCTTTCAAATACAGGATTTTTTTCTGTGTTTCCTAACTATTTACCTACAGGATTTGTAATGTGGGGGTCTCGTACAGATCAGTACATCACCAATTCAGGGCTTTATGTCAGCTGTCAACTTACAGCTGTCATTAACTGCTAATAATTATTCTGTACCAGGCAATCAGGAAGAGTTGTGTAAATAAATAAAATAAATCTAATAGCTTGCCATATACTAATGTGTATGACAATCAATCACAGACGTCGGCACAGAGGGAGGGGGAGCAGTCTGACTGTAACAACCAATCACAGCTGCTACGACAGAGGGATGCAGTGAATATTCATGAGGTATAATGAGTGGACCCAGAAGTAGCATGCCTGTAGCACAGAGCCTGGCAAGTATGATTCTCCAGCTTTAATTGCCATTTTTCTTCATTTCACAAGTTCCCCTAGTTGAACCCCAAGAGTGACTCAGACTTCTCCGAGAAATCTGTGTTCATGGTCCATGCACGAACATTAGGTGTTTGGTATGGACCCCAAACTTTACAATTCAGGTTTGCCCATCTCTAATTAGGAATGGATTTTTGAAAGATTATTATTATTATTATTCATTATATAACACCATTTGTTCCATGGTGCTTTACATGTGAAAAGGGCATGCATTAGACAAGTACAATAAACATGAGCAATACAAGGCACACACAAGTTCAGAAGGAGAGCGGACCTTGCCTGCAAGAGCTCACAGTCTACAATGGATGGGTGAGGATACACTAGGAGAGGGTTGAGCTGGTCTTTCGGCGGTTCAGTAGACTAAGGATCATTGCAGGTTCTAGTCTTGTCAGAAGAGGTGGGTCTTCAGGTTCCTTTTGAAGGTTTCCAAGGTGGGCGAGAGTCTGATGTGTTGGGGCAGAGAGTTCCCGAGTATGGCGGAAGCACAGGAGAAATCTTGTATGCGGTTGTGGGAAGAAGAGATGAGTGGGGAGTAAAGAAGGAGATCTTGAGAGGATCAGAGGTTGCGTTTAGGTAAGTATCGGGAGACCATGTCACAGATGTATGGAGGAGACAGGTTGTGGATGGCTTTGCATGTCATAGTTAGGGTTTTAAACTAGAGCCTGTGAACAATAGTAAGCCAGTGAAGGGCTTGGCAGAGAGGAGAGGCTGGGGAATAACAGGGAGACAAGTGGATTAGTCGGGCAGCAGAGTTTTGGATAGATTGGAGTTGTGCAAGAGTGGTAGAGGGGAGGCCAGAGAGTAGGAGGTTGCAATAGTCGAGGCATGAGATGATGAGGGCATGCACGAGTGTTTTTGCTGTTTCTTGGTCAAGGAATGTACAAAACCTGGCAATATTTCTGAGTTGGGAGTCGACAGGAGGTGGAAAGGGCTTGGATATGTGGCTTGAAAGAGAGGGAAGAGTCGAGGATCACCCTGAGGCACCGTGCATATGGGAATGGGGAAAGTGAGCAGCCATTGACTTTGATGGATAGGTCTTATGGAGGGGTAAGGTGAGATGGGGGAAACATGATGAATTCTGTTTTGTCCATGTTCAGTGTTAGAAATTGAGTAGAAAAGAAAGATACAATAGCGGACAGCGGACAGACACTGTGGTATTTTGGTTATTAAGGAGGTGATGTCAGGTCCAGAGAGGTAAACCTGCATGTCATCAGCGTAGAGATGATACTGAAAGCCATGGGATTCCATGAGGTGACCCAGGCCAAAGGTGTAGATGGAGAAGAGTAGTGATCCTAGAACTGAGCCTTGGGGAACACCGATGGCATGGAGCGAGGTGAGAAGTAGTGTGGCAAAGGGAGACACTGAATATCTGGTCTGTTAGATATGACAATATCCAACACAGGGCTAAGTCTGTGATGCTAAGAGATGATAGAGTCTGTAATAGGAGGGAATGTTCTACAGTTTCAAAGTCGGAAGACAGTTCTAGGAAGAGGAGGACAGAGCAGTGTCGCTTTCTCTTGGCGGTTAGTAGGTCATTGGTAACTTTAGCTAGGGCAGTTTCAATAGAGTGATGCGGATGGAAGCCAGATTTAATTGGTCAGAGAGGGAGCAGGAGGAGAGGTGGGAGGACAGTTCAAGATGGACATGCTGTTCCAGCAGTTTTGAGGCATAAGGGAGAAGTGATATCGGGTGATCATTAGACACAGAGGATGGGTCGAGGGAGGACTTTTTTTGAGGATGGGTGTGATTGAGGCATGTTTGAAGGATGAGGGAAGACACCATTTGTAAGTGAAAGGTTGAAGACATGTGTTAGGGTTGGGATGAAGACTGTGGTGAGGTTGGGAATGAGGTTGAATGGAAGTGGGTCAAGCGTACAAGTGGTGAGATGTGATGTTAACAGAAGAGAGGACAGCTGATCTTCTGCCATGGTGAAGAAGCTGGTTTTGGAAGAACAAGGCTGAGCAGTTATGTGAAGGGGCATAGGAGGCTGTGGGCCAAAGCTTTCTCTGATGTTATCAATCTTCTGCGTAAAGAAAGATGCAAAGTCTTCAGCAGAAATGAGAGGAGAGGGAGGAAGTGCTGGGGGATATAGGAGAGAAGTGAAAGTTTTCAATAGCTGTTTAGAATTGTGAGACAGGGAGCATATGAGAGATGAGAAGTAAATTTATTGTGCAGCAGAGTGTGGATTTGAAGTTGACAGGGGACTGCTTGTATGTGACACAGTGCGCGGTAGAATGGGATCTCTTCCATCTCCGCTCAGCTACCCTGGAGGCCCATCTCAGTTCTTAAGTCAGGCTGGTCTGCCTGGGTTGCCTGTTGATTGAAAGAGCTTTGCTGTTCGTGAAGGGGACGGCCGAATCGATCGCTGCTGTTATTGTAGTGTTATATAAAGTGGCAGCAGCATCTGTGTCATTTGAGGAAGCTATGTCTGTAAGCGGGAGAAGGGAATCACAGAATGAGTGTAAATTAAGATTTTTGAGATTTCTGCGAGGATGATTGAGCTGGTGGAGTGGCTGTTGCACACAAGGAGAGGAGAGGGAAGAGAATGTTAGCAGGTTGTGGTCAGACAGGGGAAGGGGTGAGTTAGAGAGGTTAGTAAGGGAACAGAGGTGGGTGAAGATAAGGTCCAGCATGTGGCCATCTTTGTGAATGACTGCAGAGGACCATCGAGTGAGGCCAAAGTTGTCACTTTTTTCATCTTTTTTAATGTAATACAATTAATCATGCAATTATAGGCTGGGAATATTTCAATAAATTGTTTGGTTCAATATATTTGCAAAATATATTTTTCCAAAGACAACTTTTTTAATTATTAAAATGTAATTATATTTTGACTAGAAATAGACCCGATGTTATCGCATTGGGAGTGCGATAAAATGAACATCTGTATGTGTTAGTGGTGCTGACAGGAGCAGTGGACATGTGTCACACCGTTTGCAATTTCCAACATATACAGGTGCCTGTTGAATTTGCTGCTGGACAGTAGAGTCCTCTCTCTAGAGAGGACTTGTGTGCCTCAGAGAGTATACAGGTATACAGGTGTCTCAAAGAGTTTACATGCTTGAGGTAATAAAAAATCATAACTGCGCATGTGCTGGTACACCACGCAGTTGTAGCTGTGACTGTGAATAGCCATGACGTATATCAGTTTGTGGCAAAGACGTCACCGCTATGTCCTCCCTCCAGAGAGTACTTGTGTGCCTCAGAGAGTACACAGGTATAAAGGTGCCTGTAGAATTTACTGTTGGACAGTAGAGTCCTCTCTCTAGAGAGGACTTGTATGCCTCAGAGAGTACACAGGTATACAGGTGCCTCAAAGAGTTTACATGCTTGAGGTAACAAAAAATCCTAACTGCGCATGTGCTGGTACACCACGCAGTTGTAGTTGTGACTGTGAATAGCCATGACGTATATCAGTTTGGGGCAAAGACGTCACCGCTATGTCCTCCCTCCAGAGAGTACTTGTGTGCCTCATAGAGTATACAGGTATACAGGTGCCTGTTATTTGCTACTGACAGTAGAGTCCTCTCTCAAGACTACTTGTTACCTCAGAGAGTATACAGGTATACCGGTGCCTGTAGAATTTACTGCTGAACAGTTGAGTAGCTGGAGAGTACTTATGTGCCTCAGAGAGTATACAGGTATACAGGTGCTTGTTTAATTTGCTACTGGACAGTAGAGTCCTCTCTCAGAGACTACTTGTGTACCTCAGAGAGTATACAGGTGCCTGTTGAATTTGCTGCTGGGCAGTAGAGTAGCTGGATAGTACTTGTCTGCCTCAGAGAGTATACAGGTATGCAGGTGACTGTTGAATTTTCTGCTGGACAGTAGAGTAGCTGGAGAGTACTTGTGCGCCTCTGAGAGTATTCACTGGAAACAGAGGGGATACAAGGGCGTAATAGGGTTTTATCCTTTTTAAAACAAAAATAATCAGTGCATTAACTGCTCACCTCATTCGGTTGTGAGATCCACAACCAGTATATTAGCCTTCTACGGCCACTGCTGGATACACGATTCCTTGTGGAAGGCAAGACAATGCTCCTATATGGGACCAAGCGATGATAGACGATCCACGCTGCTGCACTTAAAAGATGAATCCTACAAGGTCTTGAGGGTAAAGGCGTTTATTGCTTCACCACATTTCGAGACCTTCCTGGTCTTTCCATCAGGAATGCACCAACAATTTGATCAATTTGATCAGACTTTTCATGAATGCTGCAATTTTTGTTTTCTTTATTTTAATTAGGTGAAAGGGGGATGATTTGATAATTTGGATTTTTTTCTTTTATACTTTTAAAAAGATTTTTTTTTTACTTTTTACTGTATTTGCTAGTTCCCTTAGGAAACATGATCCTGCAATACTATGACTGTTTGTACTATAAACAGCAGTAATATAATAGTATTGCTGTGTATAGGTCTTCTAGCTACAGGCTGGCATTTAAAGGAGTAATTCAAAGAAAAGGAAAGAAATTCAAAAAACATAACAGAAAAAATGCACTCTTCATTATCAATGCCCAACCACAATATCAAAAAACTACAGGAACTGTAGAGCTATATGATAAAGGCAGGGGCAGCAAAGGTGCGAAATATTGATAAAACAACTACTCAGAACCTACCAATTAATTGAGGGGAAAATTGCTTTGTATTATAAATGCACAAAGATGAAACTTGTATAGGTCACCAGTCACACTTGTATGTGTTATACATAGTGTCTGGCTTACAGCCTATCGACAATGCCCCCATTATTAGATCAAGTGAGGTTCCTCAGCACCATGTAAGTGCACCCACTAGGTCAGATACCCTAATATACCTAGCCACCACATTAGAGCCTTGCTGTACGATAAAAACAATTAAAAAAGTGTTATAAGATAAAAAAGGTTTGGTACCGTGTTAACCAGTTGAGAAAATGTTGATTGCTCTCAGTGTGAGAAACAAGATAAAAATCTTGTGGTTGTGATACCTTTAAATGGCTAACAAAAATTAAATAAATGATGTTATAAGGCGAGCTTTCGAGACGACTCAGGTCTCTTCATCAGGCCTGGTATGACAAGATATTGAATGAAACTCAAAATATATGCATGCACAACTAAAATGATTGGACATTTGACTGAATAAACATTCCAAGGACTGGACATTTGGCATAATAAACAAAGCAGCCTTGGAGAGGATCTTCAATCAGGCAGGCCTAGTGGTCATAAAGTCTTTAGGACACTAATTTATAAGACAGCCTGGTGTCTAACATTTCCATGTCTTTGAACAACATTGTTTAGACGTGATAATGAGCCATAAAACCATCAGCGATGTTCAGTCCGGTTTGTATACAATTGAAACTTCTAATTAGCTTGGATTCACAGACTCTTCGATGCTTTTGGGATTTGAAATTACCTCTCAAAATTAAAAACTTCATATTATCAATGTTATGTCCCTGGCCAGAAAAATGCTCCGCTACTGGAAAATGGATTTTTTCGTGTGTAATTGTGTGACGATGAGACCTCATCCTTGCTCTTAGAGGCTGCCCAGTCTCACCAACATAAAAAGACCCACCTGGGCATATGGTGCACTTAATTAAATATACCACATTGGAAGAGGAGCATGTGAAAGTCCCAGGAATCTTATAATCCTGCTGTGTGTTGGGGATTTGTATCCTGTCTCTGGTCTCTATGTGAGCACAGATTTTGCAGCTCTTCACATTGCATGGATAAATTCCTTTTGGTGTATCTGAGGGCATCAAACTTCGAACCATGATGTTTCTTAAATTGGGAGGCTGCCTGTAGCACAGCAAGGGAGGGTCTTTGAATATTATTTTTAGTCGGTCATCCTTGTGTAGGATGTGATGAAGTTTCCTGGCAGTTTTCCTTAGTACCTTCAAGCTGTGGGTTGTAGGTCACCACCAGGGGAACACGTTGGTTCTCTTCTTTTTCTCCGTATTGGAGTGCTTGACTTCTAGGGATCCTTGTGGCTTTAATGATCTGATCCTCAATGGAGGTGGGGTGGTAGCCCTGGATTAAAAATGTCTTTTTTAGCTGGTTTAAGTGTTCATCCCTTTCCACTGGGTTGGAGCAAATACGGTTATATCTGAGGGCCTGGCTGTATACAATAGACGTTTTGATGCATTTCGGGTGGAAACTGTCCTATCTAAAGTATGTGGGACGGTCAATCAGTTTCCGATATACCGATGTCTGGAATGAACCATTTAGAATTTTTAAGGTGGTATCCAGGAAGTTGATTTCTGTTTTTGAGTGGTCCAGTGTCAGGTTTATGCTGGGATGAAATTTGTTGAATTTGTCATGGAAATTTATAAGTTCATGTTCAGTCTCAGTCCAGATTATTAAGATGTTATCAATGAAACGGAAGTACGCCAAGGGTTTGATAGGGCAGGAGGCTAAAAAGTCATTTTCCAGTATAGCCATGAAGAGGTTGGCATACTAGGGGGCCATTTTGCTTCCCATTGCAGTTCCGGTGCATTGTAAATACAGTTCTTCACCAAAAGAGAAAATGTTGTAGGTGAGGATAAATCTGGTGAACTGATTCAGAAGGGATCCCATTGGCTTCAAGAAACAGTCGGCAGGCAGTAAGTCCATCTTCGTGTGGGATGTTAGAATATAAGGACTCCACATACATGGTGGCTAAGATGGTACTCTCGGGGAGGGACCTATTGTAGAGAGCTTATTTAGAAGGTCCGTTGTGTCCTGTATATAGCTGTCTGTCCTCCTTACCAGTGATTTAAGGACATTTTCCACCCACTCAGAGATTCTTTCAGTGAGTGTTCCCACCCCTGAGATGATCGGTTTCCCTGGGTTACCTGGTTTATGAATCTTGGGAAGCATATAGAAAACTCCCATCCTTGGATCCTCAGGAATTAAGTCCAGAAGGCTTGTGGAATCCGTACCTAAACAATTGATGAGTCTTCTCAACTCCCTCATATATTTTGGAGTTGAGTCCTCGTCCAGTTTGGTGTAGTATTGTATATCCATCAGCTGTCTGTTTGCTTCTTTGACATAGTCCTTTGTATACAGGATACACACTGAGAGCAATCAACAAGATAAAAAAGAAATATAAAAAATACATAAGGTATTGATTGATATTTCAGGCAAAATATG